>JAHWFP010014819.1:0-24055 GCA_023313725.1 Lithobius niger | reverse complement strand
TGGTTTGAATGAAAGTGAACGGTTGCTTTGGTGGTGTTCCACCCAAAACATTCATTCGTGTGGTTTCGATTGAAAACAAAAAATAAACCATTTGGTTTTATGTTTTGTAACAATCGTTAATGGATTCACTGTGAAACTCAACTTGTTTTCTGTTGGATGAAGTTCAGAACTCTTCGCACACGAGGTACGAGGTATTAAGCATGCACCGATGTGCTAAAATACGATTCCGATGTCAGATTCCGATTGAAAAAACATGGGCCGATATCCAATTCCGATATTTAGTGGTCCGATGTTTAAGAAAGTAAAGTGAAACTACGTTACATTTTTCGTGAAGTCAAAAATAATTAGGCAGATTTCACAATTAGACTTTAAAATTTCTGTAGCTTAAAACTTAGCACCCAGAAGTTGATTATAGGCTCATCTTTGACAAAATTGTGGATATCCGATGTTTTAACATCTGCTATCTAAAACTGATCCGATGCCAACATCGGTGCACCTCTAAGAGGTATTGTGCGAAACTACATTAATGAGTTCTGAACCTGATCAACAGTTTTGTTTCGAGGCAAACTTCTAGTTCAAAGGATCTTCCCCTTTATTCTGGTTAAGACGTGGGATCTGACTGAGGATAGATCACGATATATTGTGAGGAATATATCACGGTTGTAATTGCCATTTCGCCAAAACATTTTGGGTGGCTGGGGGGGGGGGGGAAATAAAATTTAGTGTTTTTGAGGTGGTCTTTATTGCAAAATCCATTACGATAGTTTGTTACAACCAATAACTTTCCCATGTCACGCTAGCGGCGATAAGGTAACTACAACAGTAGTTTTGTGAACTAGTCGCTTGACCTTAGAATGAAAGGACATGAACAATTTCCACTGAGTTCAACAGGCATTTCAGTTTTGTGGCAGTGATAACTTCTGGGATGCGATTTTTCAGGACTTTGCCTGAATTGCTGTTTTTGTTAGTGCTGTATTTAGAAGTTTCCAATTTTTCTCAGTTTTAATTCTTTCACACGAAAATTCGTCTCCAACATTGAACGGCGGCTCCAGTTAGAGCAGCGGCCTACCAACCGTACGTTACGAAGGCCGCGCTTGCGCTTACAAAAAAGCACGCTGCTGTGAAACGGGGACTGCGATTGGCCAATTTCAAATTCCAAAAGAAGTGAAGTTTATACTGCATAAGTATGCGTTTTCAGGCCAAAATCAACCCCCAAACCTCCATCTCAAAAACTTCCCGATTTTTCACTATGAAGCACTCGCATCCCTGTACAACCCTTCCCAATGTCGGTCGCCATTTGGCGAGTGGAAATCAACAGTTGGCGACTTGGAATTAAAGCCTTACTCGCCAAATCGGTGACTAGCTATAGAGCATGCCACTAAAAAAGGGGTATCTCTGGAACCGTATAAGTTGGAGACGAACGGTTTGCGGCGTTATGCTCAGATTTATAAGGGCCATATAACTGGATTTTCTGCATTAATACTGGAGTTTAAAAAAATTGCAAAATTTTGATAATGCATAAATTAGAGAAACCTTTCATCATACAAGACATATTTGGTATGTGGCGAGTAAAAATTGTGAAATAGCGAGTGTTTTGTAAGGTCTACTGGGCAAGTGGCGACTGCTACTTGATTGACATTCGGAAGGGTTGTCCGTGTATCTTGCCATGTATTGTATACCAGCAACCTTCACCAATGTCGGTCGCCACTCGCCAAACGGCGAGGAAAATTCAGCAGTTGGCGACTTGGTTTTTAGAGCTACTCGCCAAAATGGCGACTGATTAACAAACCCTGATGCTTAAATTGTCATATCTCGGGAACCGTATTAGCTAGAAACAAGCGGTTTGCGGCGTTGCGTGCAGAATTACAAGGGCTCTCCAACCCAGTGTGCAACAATGTCGGTAGTCACTTTAGTTGATTGGAGAGTTTGATTAATGCAAACAATATTTATGCATTAAGTAGTAGCACACCTGCGAAAATTGTTTTTACATGGCGAGGAGGTAATGGACAATGGCGAGTGCATTTTAATGTCTACCAGCCAAATGGCGAGTGCCACACAATGCACATTCGTGAAGGTTGTATACCAGTATCGACAAAGTAATGCCGTACTATAATGAAATACTGCACAATCGCCCAACTTGATTGGGATTTTAATTTAAAAAATACAATAACCGGTACAATATGTCATTTTGTGTTCTTACACAGAATTGTAGAAGTGTGTGATCCCAGGATTAGTAAAAGCAGGTTTATTTGTTGCCTGTAGATTACCAAAGAGACCAAGTAACTCGTGTTGTCGATGATGTAAAATCCTAAGGTCCGACGACTAAGTGCATAATGCAGATTAAAAACATACCCTCCTGAGACAACATGTTACTTGTAATCAGCTATATCTTTTAAGCTAGGTGTACTTTGGTTCTGTTGTGTGGCAAGTTTTTTTTTGTAAGCCTGTTAGGATTAATCACTGCAGGGTGTGAATGATACTGGATCACCAGACAGGAGCAGCAATCTTTTTTGGAGTGCTGGTAATTGGCAACTGTTACCCTTCCTCCTGCCCATAAAAAAAACTTTCAAATCTTTTACATTTGCCTCTTTCCTCTCCAACTCTTGCTTTAAAATTCTGCTAGCCTACCTCTGAAGAAGCCACGTATTCGTAGTATCATTAAAAAAGACCCTTATTTTGGGAGACAATTGAGATGGAATAGATAAAATGTTTTAAGATTTTTTTGTTTGTTTTATTTAGTGCCAAGCTAGAAGAGAAAAGAAAAAAAGAGCTAGATAAGAGTTTAAAAGAAGAAGAAAAATCGCAAGTCAATGAAAAGTCTAAAGCAGCTTTTGTCAGTTTTTTTGTCAAAAAGGGTGGAACCCAGTCTCCGCCCGAGGCAAGTTTTCATTAGACGTAGTGCAATACATGCAAAATCTACCATATCCTGGTACCTAGGATGCCAGACAATATTGCTGCCATCCGGCAAGTCGTGTCATTTTTTTGTACACTTACTACAACACACTTCATCAGACAATTTTACATTCTGAACAGACGATTTTTCATTCTGTACTCCAGACGCTATGGTAGATTTGGCACGTATGACAAAAAGTTGGTGGTGGAATAACAAACTAACAAGAGCTGGTTTGCCATGCCATTAAAATTTGACAATGCCTTTGGAATTGAGTAAGAATAATGTCCCATCTATCAGTACACTCTCAGCTTTTATCATTTGAAATTTAATTTCTTTTTGGTAATTTCACAACAATGTACACCAAAAGCACAATGTCAATGATGCAAAATCCTAAGGTCCGACGACTAAGGAAACCATGCAGATTAAAATATACCCACCTGAGACTGTGCAAGTTGTACATTTGTTTAAGTAATGTATTTCTCGAGGAGTTATTTAATGGGTTATTTAATTAAGACCATTAAAAAGATCATCAGGCCATAATTTCGAGCTGCACACTTTTGATATTTCATGCCGTGCATGCAAAGCAAACATCAAGCTTATCCTACGTTATCATTAATCAGTTAGTATCTATCTACCTTACGGTGGCAATGGGGTAATTGAGAATCTATATCGGGCTCAAGCAACCAAATTTAAACATTAATTTGTCCAAAAAAATAGGTTTTAATACCTATTTCCAATTTTTCCTTAACATTTTTGCCAGGTAGCTTTGCTATGATGACAGTTACTGCGGATCGCATTATGAACATTACCTTCAAAAGAGCGGAATTCCTCCATTCGCACATTATAGTCCTCTCTCTAGCAGACATTGGTTGAAAATTTGCTAGATAGAGGACTACCTTTTAATGTGGGAATGTGCGTAAAACGGAGGAATTTCGCTCTATTGAAGGTAACATAATTTGCGTGTTAACTGTAAAATTAAGAAAGTTGCTAGAAATACTGTGAAACTCGTTCAATTCAACTGGAGATAGTTCACCACTCGTATGCACCTTTTTGAAATTAAGATAATGTCCATATCTTTTAAGATACCGACAGTATCTTATTTTAATTTTGAAAATGGGCGTAATGAGTGGTGAACCTTTTCCAAAATACTGTAAAATATGCAAATTGAGCCTATAATAGTTTCTCCGTCATAAATTGTTTATTACAGGTTTTTTTAATTGATTTAGTTAGTTTTTACTTTGCTTTCGTTTTCTTTTATTTGGGTTCGGTATGTTTCAAACTGATTCAGTTTCTTTGCACTTTGGGTTCGTTTCTTTTCATTTTGCTTCCGTTTCTTTTCAGTTTGCCTTAGTTGACAGATAATTTTACAAATCTTCACAGTAAATAAATTACGACGAAGGTTTAAAAACGTATTAAATGAATGATTTACTATACACCGTAATATCAGTTAATAAGGTTGTACCGGTCAGCAGTTTTTCTGCCGAACAGATTCCGATCCGATCAGCCACAAAGTTTTTAGTGTACCGAACCGATCGCTACTGATTTTTAACAGAATTTATTTATTTTTATTTATTTTTGGTGAAACAGAATTTATTTATTGTCAAGGGCCTAGCAAAAATCGAAAATCTGTCAGGTTTTGTTCGCCGAACCGTTTTTTGCCGATCAGCACAAAATCTGCCAAAATCTGCTCGGCAAAATCTGTTCAATACAGCCTTACCAGTTATATCCACAAATTGGTACAGCTAAAAGCAATCTCCTCTTTCGGCAACTTTGTCATGGAAACCATTTTTTGGTAGCTTCGAGTCTTTTTCTAGTCCGTTAGACACAGTTGAAGCCTAATGTCTTTATATTGGAGCTGATGTCATGTAATCAAACACAAAGTATTAGAGTTCAATGAATGTTAAAAGAAGAGGCTTGTACCTAAAAAAAAATATACAGTATTACAGCATTATGCTTTGACATTAAATTAAGGTAGTACGATATTCGTCATTATGGCTACAAACTCCATTTAAGCTTTCACCAGCAAACCGTAAATTTTCCGTGTCTGGTACGTTTTCAGACAGTGCAACAGCAAGGACTTTTCAAGTCTTTTGAAATAAAAGAAAACATGCGACTTGCACCACGAGTGCGTGTGGATATTGAAGATGAGCATCTGAATTGCTTGGATGAACATTTACAGAAACAAGTAAGTTGATGCTACTGTTATGTTCCTTCATTACAAAGTTTTATCAAGGTGTTTTCGCCTTCTGTATTAAGACTTGCTTTTTTACAAAAATTTTATCAATATGAAATGTGTTGGAAGTATTTAAATTTAAAGGTTGACACAAGATTTCAGGGAATGCAAAGAAATCATGCTCCTAGTAAAAATTGAATCAGTTTTTCGGGATTTTTTTATTTACAAAGTAAACTGGTGGCCACTTCTTTAAATTTCGGAATTTAAAAGTCCCTGTTGGCAATTTACAGTCTGTGGAATTCGTTTGAATCAACGCTGAAGTAAGAGGTTGATAATGTTAACTCTGTTAAACCATTTTATTTTTTAAATCTCGATTGGGACTCGTTTCAACGTAGCGGGTTATTTTAAGGACGGTGGGGAAAAAAAAAAGTTCAGTGAACAACTAAACTGAGCATATAAGTTGGCTGTAAGAATTAGATTTTCACCAGAATAGTTTAGTTCACCTTCAAGGGTGAAGCACAAAAAAATGGTTTGCGACTTGGAAGCTTTAGGGTACTGTATGTGTTTTGCAGTAACCAAGGATAACAAAGCAGACCGAGTAACAAATTTTAAGCTCATTGTTAAATGGCCAGTGTATGATGCATGACCAAGTAGGGAAGGTAAATAATATTGTTGTTCCACAACGCTTCCCACAAAGATAAAGCAAGTTTTTTTAAGCGATGAAAAGAAGAAAGGGTTTTCTGTTGCAAAAATGACGGTCGGCAACTTTTAGTACTTTTTATTAAATTTTTCCATAATGTCTGTACGTTGGAGAAGCCTACATCTGGGGGGGCCGCTCGCAGCTTTTTTGAGGTGGTCGCAGGACTTGTTTTGCTTTGCATGGAAAGCTATCGTAAACGTAAAATAGGTGGAAATGATTGCCAAAATAATCAAGAGCCTAGCCATTAAGCTTCTTGTATATACTGTAAGCTGTCTTTTGGACTGATGCGCAAGAGTACCGATCACATTTTTTTGCCACCAAACTGATTCGAAGCAGAGATGCACCGATGTTGGCATAAGATATCGGAAATCGGTCATCGGCATCGGTTTTATGCAGCAGATGTTAAAACATCGGATACCCACAAATTTTTGAATGATTTTGTGACATGCACCTATTATGAACTTTTGGGTGCTGACTTTTAGACCTACAGAAAATTAAAATTTTATTTACGAAATCTTCTTAATTATTTTTAGACTCCCTCAAAAATGTAAGTTAAGGCTACGGAAAAAAAATTAGTTGTTTCTCAGGCCCTGCCTGGTGGTCAAATTTGCCCCTTGTCGATGCTTTTTATTTGCTAGTTCAAGCTGAATTTATTACCGTTACAAGGAAAAGCAATTCAGTTAGCTGAAAATAAGTATTATTTAGCCTAAATTAACCACTTTCAGCTCCGTAAAATTAAGTGTTTTGCAAGTTTTTCCATAAATTTAAGATGCAAATGTTTTTGAGCATTTGAAAGTGACACTTTAATTACTTCCAACAAAATAAAAAATAAAATAAAAAGCCTGGTGGCCTGGTTACGTTTTGAATGAAATACCCGAGAAACAAACTTATTTCTTTTCACAGCCTTAGTTTCACTTTATTTTCTTAAACATCGGACCGTGAGATATCGTAATCGGATATCGACCAATGTTTTTCCTATATCGGAATCGGCATTTTAGCCCATCGATGCATACTTAACTCCAAGTCGATCAGTCAAAGTAAGACTGGCATCCAAAACCAAGCAATGAACTGATCATCGGTTTCGATCTTACTGGACCAATCACCGATTTGTCTCAAACCGTTTGCTAATGCAGATTTTGTTAAATAGATCTTGGCTTATGTTGTCACACTGAAAATCAATGTTGACTGTTCCAGTGCAATTTACTTTTTCACTCTATAGCACAAGACTGGCCACAACATATTAGACCTGTAATTGTCATAACAAAATTGTCTGTTGCTGTTAGTATTAAATAATTGATATGTAAAATTATGGTTTAGCTAGAAAGTATTTTTACGCACTATGACCTTTTAACTCTGGTTTGGTAATTAATAAATCTCGCGCTAATATGTTTTTAATACTGTAGTACTACTAAAACAGCTGAGAGTTGTCGGCAGTTTACTCAAAGCGTGTGAATTTCATCTTTCACTCTGGAATTTTAGTCATAGTGCTACGGGGCAAGCAGGTTAAGCGGGTTCAACAGGAACAGTGCCACAACCCAGAAGCAGAACTTTCTGCCACTGTCTGCGACAACAATTGTCGGGAAAAAATTGTCTGCAGCCAATCTGTTTTTATTGTATGGATTGCGCACATGTTTATTGGTTTTTATTGAATAACTTTTCAGTCCTTTACCCTATTGACCTGGCTATTCCACCAATACAAAGGTCTCATCGAGACGATTAAAATGGTGTATTGGAATGTCAAAATCAGTCAAAAATTGACAGTATGGCAGAAATTTGGCCAAAATTTGTCCACGGCAGCCTTTAACGGTCCGAGACGTATCGTCACGCGTCACACAGATTCTGCTACTTGGTGCCACAATATTGTACTTTTACTCCGATTTTGCAATAATACATTGTGGGTCAAGCGCATAACTTGTCAGCGATCGGCGAACAATAGTTCAGTTTTTAACGATCAGGCTCTGATTGGCAAAATAGGTTCGATACAATCTTACCAGTTTGTGTTTTAATTGTACGAAATTCTGCAATAGTGGAAATCTACATGTACAGGGCTCGAAATGAGCAGTGTCTCATCGCAATTTGCACCACAATGCACCACGCAAATTAAATTTGCGTAGCAGTACAATGATGTAACATCGTGGCAAAAACAAATTTATAACAAATCCTTTTGAAATAGCCTAGGACTACAATAAAACAATCATTTAAAATACAGTAGAACCTCAATTTTGCGAACACCCTGATTAACCGAAGAATTCCTTTTCCTAGAAAATATAAATTTGCCAATTTTGGACCAGAATTAAGAATTGAGCTTCCCCGATAATTTCCTTGCACAATTTTTTTTCTCCATTTATCTACAGTCACACAACATTCAATAACACTAGAAACTAGAGATGCACCAATGTTGACATCGGAAATCTGCCTTTTTATGCTGCAGCGGTCATCGGGGCATCGGTTTTAGGCTGTAGATGTTAAAACATTGGAAATAAAACATATTTATAAATTAATTTGTGACAGATTTGCTTATAACTAAGGCTGCACTGATACCAACTTTACCGATCCGGTTTTATCCAATTCTGCCGATGCCAGTACAGATATTTAAACTTGTTTCCCCAATTTTTCATAAACTAATTTTTTGCGAAAGCCCAATAATTATTAAAATAAAATAAATTAAAACAGTAACCCATAGTTAAAACCTAGCTAGGAAGATACTCGGTGATTTCCTGAGTAAAACGCCATGAACCGCCTGTCATCTCGAACGGTTCCAGAGTTATCAATATTTTCGTGAAAGTTACCGATACCACCAATATCGGCATTCGATTCAGTATCGGTATCGGTGCAGCCTGCTTATAACTAATTTCTGGAAGCTAAATTTTAGGCCAAGAGAAAATGTTATTTCTATTTATTGCATTCCATACGAGGTACATGTAAATGAGTAAAAGAAAAAAGAATTATGTATATAAAAAAAGGGAACGGAATAACAATGTGGATGAAACAAAAGTCACATTAATAGCACAAGAGTTTTCAACTTCTCGACCTCCTGCAGCACTGCCACTCCCTGCATGTGATCAAGTGCACGCTGCCGTAACAACTTGATATCTAGCTGCGTCCGAATTTCGCACCACTTTCCAAACTTGAGAAAACCAGCCGCGACAGTTCCGCCCAAACCACGGCCCCAGCCATCGATGCCCCCCCTGCATGCAATAATGACGAGTTTTGAACCGCACTCCAAAGTGTCGCTTGCAGTACAAAAAACAATTCCATGTTAAGCATGCCTCCATCCGTACAGGCTAGATGATTGTGCCAATACTTTGGTAGATGCTGCGCTCGTTTCACAAGCCCGTGGTAGACACGTGCAAGCTCATTAATTGATCCGTTAGTGAATGTATCACACATGGCCAGTCCATAGAGTGACATGGCCCTGGTTTTAAGCAGATGGATTTTCACTTCTTCTGATGAAAAGCTGAAAGTATGCAGGGTGGCATTCCCCGACTGGCAAAGTTCCGACCGCACTTTTCTTATATATATGTCATCACCCAAGTCGGAAGAAAGTTCAACTCCCAGGTATGTTACCGAAGTAAGCCAAGACAATCTACAGCCATCCAGCCGCAATGGTGCAACCATTTTACCATTGCCACTGAAAACCACCCCACTGATTTGGTTCCATTGAAAGAAAGTCCATTTACTTTCAAAATTTCTTCAAGTTTTACCAGAAGGAACTGCAGTGCTCGACGACTGGGTGCTAGAAGGACAACATCATTTACATACGCCACAATGTTAACTGCAATTCCATTAATCTAGTATACATGGAGCCAATTCTTTTTACCGCCTCATCCAACACCAAACCGAAGAGGAAAAGTGAAAGAGGGCTACCCTGTCGGACCCTACAGGTGGCCAAAAAAGATGAGAGGATGCAACCCCAGCGGATCGAGAGCAACTGTCGCTTGTAACAATCACTCGCCACTCACAAGTTCAGTGATGTAATGTGGCACGTCCCGCTCCTGGATGGCACGCACAAGCGCCTTGTGAGAAACTTTATCAAATGCCTTTGATACATCAGAAAAACATGCATAGACAATTGAGTCCCTTTTATGATGTTTGACGGCTTCCTTAACTGCATAAACGGAGAGTTGCGTAGAATGTTTACTTTTAAAACCAAACTGGGCATCAGCAGTGCTAGTCGACATCTTGAGTCTGTTCAGCAGAAGTAGGTCCAGGAGTTTAGCCAACGGGCTCATAAGGGCAATCCCTCGATAGTTGCTATTCGTTGGGTCAGCAGTGGCTTTCTTCAGGATGGGGGAAATCGTAGTCCGCGTAGCAATCTCAGGGCAGTGCGCGTGCCCCGAGATTGCTACGTGGACTACGAGGGCTGCAGAAAACAAGCTAGCCATAAGTTGGTGAGCGACACAGCCTGCATAGAGTAGGTGTTCCTACGCAAATCCTTCAGGGCCTGGAGCTTTGTCTCGTTTCATGGCCTTTAGCGGACAGTTAATCTCCACAGGGCTAATCTCGGGGGCAGGCCTGTCTACCGATGCCTGGGGGATCTCGTCCTGCCTCTTTTGTATCAGGTCAGGGATCAAGTCGGTGTGTGTAAATTTCCTCGAATTTACTTCGCCACATGTTGTGGATGGCTTCATCCCCCCCGGGCACCGTCAATCATGCCTGTGGTCAGGCGGTTTGACCACATATTCTGACGTACAGCATTCCAGAAGGTCACACCATTTCTGTAATCCTCTTAATTATTTTTGACTCAATGAAAAATTGTGACTTATGTTTCACTTTATTTTCTTAGTCGGTCTAAATAATGCTCATCGGACCACAAGTTATCGAAATCTGATATCAGCTGATGTTTTTTCAACATCGGTATCGGCATTTAAGCACATCGGTGCATTTCTAATTGAAACGCTAGTTTTATTCCCGTGTTTTGCTTTTAAATTGGATTTTCCAAACTATTAGATTATCACTGTTAGAGGCTATCGCTGATTATTAGGGACTGAACACCCCTTGGTCCCAATTAGTTCTGATATATAGGTTCTACTGTAGGCTACTGTGAATCCAATGGTAATTCGCTAGCATGGAGCGACTACAGCATTGCCTAGCTTACAATTCAGAAAATCAACTACAGAGGCATAAATGAAAGCTCTTTTTAATTCAACCCCAACAAAATTTAAGTTTTATGTAAATTTTAATCTCATTGAAGTTAGACGATAACAATCGTCAGAATGTTTAGAAATTGGAAATTTTTATTTTGCGTCACAATTGTGCTGCTTACTTTTTTGGGGACATTTCAATCCCTGGTATAAAGCTTTCTATTAGCTTGACTGTGATGTGGTCTTGATTATCTCAAGTCCGACGATTCTGATAATTATGAAGTGATTTGCACCTGAGTCAAGCTAAATTTTAGTCTTATCATTTCCTGCTTATGGTTGTCATGTTATCAACTGAAATAAGTTTACTTTTTAACAGGAGAGCGACGTTCTTTACCTGCAAGAGATTCGCAGCAAAACAGCAGTATGCAGAAAATGGGACAGAACGTGGCCCCCAAATGATCCAAATGAAGTTGTGGAAGTGTCATTTGAAGGTGATGTTGTACCCGACAAAAAGCCGAAGATGCCACGGGCGAAGCTGCTGCGTTTTCATGAAAACGTACGTCCACCATATTTTGGAACTTGGCAGAAACGTTCAGCAGTTGTGACTGCCCGTAAACCCTTTGGAAAAGAAGTAAGTAATTTAGATTAGTGTATGCCATCCTTAGCCTAGTCTTTTTTTTTTTTTTTTTTTTTTTTTATGTTGGGGTTGCAAAAAAAAATTCTGACCACGAGCTTAATAGAAATTTATTGTTGGGGATTGGGAGGGGGTGTTGTAAAAATTGGCTACCAAGTTCGGTTATCACGAATTCTTGAGTTTACGGCAATTCCCAAAAATGTCACACCTCTACAAAATAGACACTTGACTTCTTTCCAACAACATTTCAAAAACTCACTGTAGTCTTCCAAGATGTGTTTTAGCTCAAACTCAACACAAGATAAATATCTTGGGTGTCTGGAATCAATGACTGTCAAACACAAAATGTAGGGCTCCTAGTTAATATTGGACTTGGGCGTGAATTGAGTAGACGATGGGGACTGACAGATGAGAATCCTGATGTGCAACCGCCCGGCAAATACTGGATGCCATGATTAACGACTAATTCAAAAACAATGATTTTGAACATCAGAAAAGAAGCAAGATGTGACCAGGGACTGAAAAAAACATTTAAAGCCTGATGAAGACAACAGTGAATTGTTGAAAATTTGCTGGACATACATGTCTAGTTTGGGGAAACGTGCATGTTAGTTTTTGTGGAATTTTTTGTCTCATTTCACAGTACGAACTTAAAAGATGATTTTTGAAGGGTTGGGTAGCAAAACTATAAAATGTATGGTTTTTTTTTGGGGGGGGGGGGGAGAAAATGTCATTTGTATAAAAAAATATATGTAATTTATCACTAATTTTAATTTAGTTCTTCTCTTAACCAGACACTGCTTGTGCTTTCATTAGATCTTAGTTTTAAATGTTATTAGTTCTATTAGCCAGTTTGAACTTGGATACTCGCTGTCAATGATGTAAAATCCTAAGGTCCGACGACTAAGGAAACCATGCAGATTAAAAACATACCCACCTGAGACAGCACACATGGCACAAGATATAGTTGTATTTTTTCATGGTTTGTGGTAAAAACGTACATATTTGAGCATCAAATAGTTTGTGGTAACTGATTGTGTTGGGAATGCCTGAACCTTTGTGTGTTACAGCTTTTTGTAAGTTACCTGACTGCTCACCCAAAACATTCTTTTATGTTGATTTGGTTTTTTTTTTTACAGAAAATATTCGATTATGAAGTTGACAGTGATGATGAGTGGGAAGAGGAAGAGCCAGGAGAAAGCTTGTCGGGAACAGAAGTAAGTTCTAGTAAAAAAAAAAAATGGAATTCAAACCTATTTGTTTAAAAGTTAAGCATATAACGATAGCCAAGCTGAGTCTTGCTGATCATCTAATAAGGACACTAAAAAATTAAGTGGTTCTCGGGAGCACTCGCACAGATTTTTCTCTTAGTGCATGAAACGTTTTTTTCGTAAGCCATAGTCTGCAAAAAAAATTTCCAGTCATGCATCAGTGCTTTCACCAAATACTTTCGGAGCCGATCCTTAGTCAACAAGAGTTCCATAAGGCTGTAACGAACCGAACCGAACGTGGCAGAAGAGTGTGTGTTTGGCCTTTCAAAAGTAAAATACCAAACCGAATGTATTTCCACTTGTAATTGACGGATTTTGATGTTTGAAAACACCATTTTGAAGGTTTTTTCGCTAGCTTTCTGTTGGTCCAAACTAGAGATGCACCGATGTTGGCATCGGAAATCTGCCTTTTTTTTTTTAAGCTACCTTGGTCATCGGAGCATCGGCAGATGTTAAAACATCGGATAGCCACAATTTATTAATTCATTTTGTGACAGATGTGCCTTTAATTAACTGTTGGGTGCTAAATTTTAGACCTACAGAAATTTTAAACTTGTGAAATCATCTTAATTATTTTTGATAAATGAAAAATGTAACTTAGTTTCACTTTTCTTTCTTAAACATCGGACTACAAATTATCGGAATTGGTTATCGGCCGATGTTTTTTGAACATCGGAATCGGGATTTTAGCACATCGGTACATCCTTAGTCCAAACCACAAGTTGCTAGCTCTTTAGTCTTAACCGTTAGCCCTTTTAGGCCTATGCCATTTTTTCAATTCTAGTGCGAAAAAGCCTATGGCTGCAACATGGCTGCCATGAACAAGTTGCATGCCTCACGAAAATTAATTGTAATAAAAAAACTATGCGGTCTAGGAGTATAAAAATTTGCAGACGTAATAATTATATTGTAAATTATTGACCAGAAATATAATTGGGACCATCGTCCTGCGTTTTCATTATTTAAAAAAATTCTGAAGTTCGACTACGTGAACAGCGATAACGAAAGTTTCAACTTAGTACTCAGAATGATTACATCCACTCGATATTCTTCCATCACAACGCGTGTTACTACTTCCGAAATCATTATTTTATGTTTTATTACCGTAAAAATAGTTTAAAGTTGCTTTATTTCTTCGAGATTCACGATCAATTACAGCTCACTACCAAATCGTTGCCGGACGCCAAAATGACCGGCTGCCCGCAATGCGACGCGCTACTGCTAGCGCCAATGGCTGCGACCTTGACTCGCATCGCGTGACGGCCGAAGAGTCACGTGCCGCGAACGATCCAATCAGCGCTCGCAATAGCTCGCGAGGCCGAAGCGTTTGAACAACGGTTGTTGAAACAGGATATTTCATTGGAGGAATACAGGCAGTGATGTTGGAGTTGATGACGTCATCTTTCGCGAGCCAGAAGATTGGGAATCCCCTCTCTGGAACGCGACCAAGGTGGCGGCTGTACGTTGCGTCGTTCCGGAGATAACGATCGTTGGAACTAAGGGCTATTTTCATCAAATAAACACAATTTCACGTCCATTTTGGCGACGATGCCAACAATAACATTGACTTAAGGTAATAAACAGATGATATTAAATTAAATTAACCTAAAAAACCGAAAATATACGTTCCAAATTACGTAATTCAATCGGAGTTATGCCTCCGATGTAGCAATAGGAAATTTTTTTTTTTATCAGGACGTAGAACTCGGCTGAACCGGGCTAACGATACATCGTGGTGTCGGCTTTTTCGCAGTGGAATTACGATGACGTTACATCGTCGCTTAGGCCTAAAAGGGTTAAGTAGTTATGAGGGAAAATATAAAAACTGGATTTCTTCGTGTAAACCAAGTTTCCACATCAGTGCACTTCCAACCCAAGTCCATGTGAAAATAATTTAACTTATATTTTTTAACAAACATGGCCTCCACATGTTCTCATCCTTAGATTGTTACGTCTTTACAATTGTGCAGAAATGTTTGGCTGGGTTCGCCTTCGTTTTTTCTTAGGGGAAGGGGGGGGGTGGAATCTCCTTTTTTTTTCCTGCGTGCAGCGTATACGCAAGACAATGCGTTATTTTTTATCAGCCTAATTAATTCTGCAAGCTTTTTATCCTACATTCCTGGCTGATCTTGATCTTCGTTCCTGTGTGTGTGTGTGTGAAGTGATTAGTTAGGTGTAGAGCAAGATCGTTTCACCGGTTCTCATAGACTGAAATTGGATCATCAGCCAAAAGGCAGTTCCATTCTAAAGGCTTTCTGGTTGAGAGGGATGACATCCTGTCTGTAAATCTGCCTGAGCCTTTTAGTTTACTAGCGGGTATCTTTGTCGGTATCCAAGTGAGTCGGTGACGTGTTGTATGCTGAAGCTCCCAGCTAAGCATCAGTCAGTCTGAGGCATGGTGTGCTTGTTAGGCTTAGCGTATGCAGGTGCTGAGCAATCGACTGGCTTGAAGAAACCTTGCGATGTCATCCAACGTATTAAAACAAGCCATTCTCGTGCACTGGTTACATTTAAAGCATCAATGTGGAGGTGCTAGGTGATTCAATTTTGTCATGGTGCGGCAGAAATGGTAGAAATTTGCGCAAACTTCATCAGAAACCCTAAAAATAAATTTTAAGTGGTAGCTTTCGTAGACATGTCGGTTCTCGAGACATAGGGTTTTTTTTGTTGACTTTACACGTGTAAGTTTTCTTATGGAAAATTTTTTTTCGGGTTGCAGCAAATGAGTTGTATCCTATAATACACGAGATTGGCTTTAGAAGTTATTTGTATGAAGGCCTTCAAAAAAAATATTGTATCTTGACATGAATGTTTTTCGTGTCATTTTGTATAGGACGAGAAAGAAAGTGAAGATGAATACGAAGTTGACAACGAGTTTTTTGTTCCTCATGGCTACTTATCAGATGAAGAAAATAAAGATGAAGATGAAGAATGCACAGTAAGAATATTACACCATTAAAAATGTGTTACCATATTAATTCATCAGATTGCGAAAGGGCTTTTAAAAGGCTAGCAATGATGTGACTGATTAATCTCGGTCCGACGATTCTGATTTGCTTGATGACATTTGCACCTGAGCTGCCTCTTACATACATAAATTATTTAATTCTTGTAAACTGGAATAGTAAAGGATCCCAAAATGATAATTAACTGTTACTAAACCAGAAAAAAAAAACTCCCACTACGTTACCAGTTTTCACGATAAAAGTTCTTCTATACCCGATCTGCATTTGCACTAGGTCTGATTTTTGCATTTGGCTGGGTTGATATGATTGATGGTTGTTTTAATCCAGAAAAAAAAAATGAAGAGGGTTTGAGTCAGCGGGTATCTGCTTTTGTAGCCGCTGTCTCCACAAACAAGCTATTCAACACAATACCTTATAATGGCCAAAAGAATTTTTGGATTTCCGGGCTTATTTTTGCGCCACTACGTATAAACTTTTACATTAATCATTTCGTATAATTTTTCATTTATAAGTTGGTGTTACGCAGTAGTTATTAAAGCTTCGGACTAAAGAGATTCAACGTTACATTATACTGAATTAACTCAGTAAAAGTATGCAGTGATTTTTGCAAATGGTAAAATAGGTTCAAGTGATTTTTTGGGGGCTTGACTGAACAGTTATTCGTGAATGGCGCCGCTCACAGAGGCCGCACTACAAACACTTTCTCTTCTCCTGGTGTTGGTGTAGTGGTGATTGCGAAGAGACTAACATTTGCAGGGTGGCAGAAGATTTTGCTGTTTCAAAAGTTTGTAGAGCAACAGGGGTCGAAATATTCGGATGAACAGGGGCAAATTGCACTCCAAAATCTCACTTTGTGCGCTCCAGAGGCAACTCTTGGTAGTGCAAAATTGCACACCAAAGTTGAATTTTTCCATAACTTTTGAACCGCACAAGCTACAGACTTGCGGTTTGCGGCATTTTAAACAGCTTGGAATTAGATTTCCAGTAACACCATTCCTTTCAATTAAGTTATACTCCATTTTTTTGCTACTTTTGGTTAAACTATCTGGATAGGTTTTTCAGTTGAATATTGAAGTTAAGTCAGTTTTAAGCAAAGTGCAGGAAAACTGACATATTACGTATTGAAATGTTGCTTATAAAAATGGCGGCTGGTGTTGACGTAGGTATACAGAGGCTTAGACAGAGGTAGGCTTTTCGTGAATGATGTTTCTTTTATTCATCATAAAGCGGATACTTTACCTAAGCAACCGTTGGCAGCTAGTTTTTTATAAATCTGTGGAGATCACGTTGGCAAAAGAACTCGTATTTACAGAATTAGAAGGGGCGGCCGCAAGGCATGGCATACGATTCACTGGTTGTAACACAACGACCGCAAGAACCAAACAACAAGCAGAAGTGTCGGACAGTACGATTTATTGCAGGCGGCCGGCGATGATGAAGGCTTGAATGAATTTCCCACGTTTGTGCCAGACAATTTCAACAATCGGCCAGCAGTTGATCCAAGCTGGCACGATGTTGACTTGCTGGCCGCTCAGGTCAATAAACTGAAAGCGGCGGCGGACATGATGGAAACCGACGGTAATTCCCGGGCATGTGATAGCGGTAATAACACTCACGGACCGATCCCTACATTGTATCTGAGCTTCGTTGCTAGTCATCGGGAGCTCGTTCAAGGTCTGCAGTTGTGTCGACCGGAATTAAAGGACATGAAATTATGCATTTCTCTAAGTCAAACAACTTAACCGGTAGTCCTAAGTGCCCAGCATCGCGTACTAACTAGAAGTATACAGCGGAAGTCGCGAACCGGAAGTCGCCGACAATTGACGACATGCCGCATCGGCAGCAAGCAGACGACAATCTGGGCATTGTAAACACTTGCCAGCTTGCCTGATACTGACAGTAGTAATATGGCTTTGGAGCATACGAACGAAACTTGTACATACAATGCTTCTATTAGAGAAGTAGGCAATAAAGAGCACATTACCAGTCATGGAAATGCAGAAAAGTATTTTTAGTGCAGATGACCAGTTAAACGTTAATCGTCGTACTTCTGCCACATCTGTTCCGAGCACAGGGTTCGCACAAGTCTTAAATTCCTTAAAAAGTCTTGATTTTAAAGGACTAAATTTAAGGCCTTAAAAAGTCTGGGATTTCAGCAATGTCGTAGATTGGTCTTAAAAAGTCTGGGATTTAAAGATTACTGTGTTTAAATGTCATTGTGTGTGTACTATAATTAAACTTATTTGTTGGCTTTGCTATTAAACTTCAATTATTGCGTACTGTAATTAAGAATTTTCTATCGGCTGCTGGGTTGCGTCGTAGCTCTGAGCCTGTCTGTCACAACCCTACCTTAGTGGAGTCTATTTTTAGCTTTTCCTCCTCACTTCCCTCACCAGCATAATGGACTAGTCCGGTCACTTGGGAAAGCGTCAAAATTAAGAGGTTTGGCAGATTTTGCAGAACCCCCATTGTCACAATTAATTTGGATAGTAGAGGTAGTTTTCATTTTTTTTAAATGGATATTCATTTGTAACTTGCTTTTATTACTATTTTTTTTTAAATGCGGAAATTGGTCCAACAGCCAATGCATATTTTGGTTTGCATCGTGCTTTTTTCTGGCCAGTGGTGATGCTGAAGTATTCTAATGCACTGGTAAAAAATTCGTTGTAAATATGCTGTACTGTACCTGGTACTTCAAAAATCCTTACCGGTACTTTAAATTCTATACCATTCGAATAAAGCCATAAGTAACTACTGCTGGCAGTTTTTATTGGCATGTAGGTTTAAATTTTATTTATTTTCTTAAAAGTGAGTGGACACTGAAATCCTAACTTCAGCAAATCTAGCTTTGCAAAACGATCGGCAAGTTCGTTTAGAAATTAGAAAACTTGTGTTGTAGTTTGCACAGTCAATACAACATAATTATTGACCTAATTAGTGACTGTTTAACTAGAGGGAGTATCTGGATGGAGTTATTTTTAATTTGGATGCAGGGGGGAAGTGAAGTGACTACGTCTCCTGTTTTGACACTGGTTTGACGACGTAGAAGTTTAACTTATGGATTAGCGAAAATATATTTAGTGTGTGGGTGGGGGGGATAAAGTGAGTTGTGCGGCTGCTGGGGGGGGGGGGGGCGGGGCCCGAAATGTTTAGCTACAGCCTTTAACTGATAGTTGCACGTTCGGGGCGGTCAACTGCCCCGTAATATTTTTTAAAAATGACAAAATTAACTAGGGTTGACTTTGACATTATTTTAAGGATCTATCCTATCCTGCGAACACGAAACACTTAACATGGAACAACACCTAATTAAAGCGTGATTTACGTGACCTTCAAAGAAGCGTTTAAGAATCAATTTTGCTAGCCTAATTTATTAAAATATTAAAGTTATTAGTTACTAATTTATAAATTGACTTTAAAAAAATCGCGTAGATTAATGCAATTATGATTTTACAATGCAATTTAAAATTTGGCCTTAAATTTCAGTATGCTGTGTCTTAAAAAGGCTTAAAAAGTCTTAAATTTAGCATTTGTGAAGCCGTGCGAACCCTGGAGCATTCACTCTCACAGAAACCAGGCATTTAGCCCTAACCTGGGCCCGCAGCCTCCACATACACAGGATTCTGAAGCCCACCCCATTCAGGTGATTGCCAACCAGCTAGAATAATACTATAGTCACCAGCGCAACCATGCGTAATACAGTGAGGCCGATAGTGACTGGAGCTTAACAGTAGAGGCCTGAACGAAGACTGCCTCTCATAGTCTAGGAATGACGATCGATGGTCACAACCTAGTGGAAATCGGCATGAGGATAACGAAGGTTGGTCAACAGCATTTGGCACAAAACGAAATAGACCACCGCGCCACAGTAAGGCAGTGTGGGGATCTCTGCACAACCATCTAACGCTGGGATGTCGGCTCGTCCTAGACAGTTGACCTTTTTCGTAGGCAAGTGCCCCTTAGATGTCGAACCTAGAACTGTTACTGATCATGTTGCCACTATGCTGGACATTGGTGATCATTTAATTCAATGTGTACTTCTGCCCAATCGTGCACAAAACAACAGATGTACCAATGCTTTAGAGTATTGATTCCTACGAGATTTCGTGACACTGTTCTTGATGGCGAACAGTGGCCCTTGGACATAGAAGTTAGGCCTTATTTCTGGCGCAAGCAAGCTGGTATGGCAGAAGGCACGGCTTATAATTCAACTTATTAAAAGTCATAACCTGGAACTGCGCGAGAGTGAAAAGTGCCAAGCTCGAAGTAGCCAAATTATGTAGTCAGGCAGACATTATGCCGTTGCAAGAAACTTGGCTGTGTGATTATGAGTTAGACTACTTGAACGGTATTTACAAAGATTTCCATCGTGGGCCACCTTATGGTGGCACTGCCATACTGTGGCGGAAGTCCTTTTCCTCTAACCGCCCTACCATCCATTCTTTTAACATCTCTAGGGTTTTAGGGCTGTCCTTCCAATTCTCCGAGAATGTACGTCAGGCCATTGCCTCAATCTATGCTCCTAGTGATAAGCACATCAACGAAACCTACGAAGAGCTGCTGTTGGTTCTCAGTGAAATTGATATGTTTGTACAGGCAATGAACACTTTGATTCTGGTCGCTGGTGACTACAATGCTGATCTTAGGAGAGCATGTCACTACACAGAGTTGGTCGCCGAAGGCGTTGTAGGCTGGGACTGACCTTCCTTGATAGTGTGCTTCTGGCCGACATCTGAACTTTAATTAGCCACTCACAGGACGCCAAGTCTTGGATTGATCACATCTGTGGGACTACGCGGATTGCTGATGCTATACTCGAGCTTTGGGTTGATGAAAGAACGTTGGGCTCCGACCATCTTCCATTGGGTATCGTCTTGGGCATTACTACTGCCGCTACGACTGCTGGTGCCCAGTTGCCAGTCGTGGGTACCCTTCAGGTGTATCGCAGGAAAGTTTGCTGGAGAGACTACAACTGAGCACAGAAGAGCATACACTGTACATGTTTCCAATGTGCTTGTGCTTGTTGAGGCGTCAGAAGGTTTGACCTGTAGAGATATTAAATGTGATCTCCGCACTTGTCGATAGGGAGGTAGCCCTTCTTGCTGCTGTCCTTACCAAGGCAGCTCGTCTAAAGTTGCCTTGTCGCTCTTCTACCACTGGTGCACGCAGCGTACCTGGCTTGAATGACCATGTCATCAGCAGGCTCATTCCATGTGGGTTCGTGATGGTAGGCCTGGGAATTGGGCCAGCTACAAGCCCGCCATGATACAAGACGTACCTTCAAGAATGCTTTGCGCTGGTCCCGCCAGAATAATCGTGCCTTGCACTGCAGGATTCATTGCATTCTAGGGATAACGTCGCTTTTTGGGCTTCGGTCCGCCGTACGGGACGTGCTACTAGGCCAACGGTTGACATGGTTGATGGGGCGCAAGGCCCTACTGCTACCTGCAACATGTGGAAGGGCAGGTTTACTGATATTTTCACCGAGACCGCTCAGGGGGAATCTGTCAACGGTGGTAAAGGAGAAACTAATGCCCGCAACGAGTGAGAACCCCATGTTACTCCCGAAATTAGTCCTGCCAAGATTATTTACCTGCTACGTGCCATGAAGAGGGACAAGGTTGCTGGCCCAGAGGGGTTGAATGCTGAACATCTCCGCTGCGCTGGGCTCTTGGCTCCTAGCTTTATTGCCCTAATCCTTTCTGCCTCCTGCGCCCACGCTCACTGTCCCGAGCCTGCCACTAGGACCATTTTAACTCCCATACTGAAGAAAAGTGCGGGCCCCACTACGAACTATAGTTACCGTGGTATCGCGCTTATGAGTCCGATCTCTAAACGTCTGGACTTGGTTGAGTCGAATTAAAGCCCAGACTTCCACTTTGCGATGCCCAATTCTGATTTAAAAGGAAGACCTCCACCTCGATGGCTGTGTATGCAGTGAAAGAAACCATTCAGAGATAACGTAGAGCTGGTTCTCAGGTGTATGCCTGCTTCGTAGATGTGACTAAGGCCTTCGATAAGGTGGCACATAGTTCTGTGTTCAAGCTCTTCGACAGAGAGATCTTCCATCTTATGTTACCGACTTCATCGCTAATTCCTGTAAAATGCAAGTCATTCAGGTGAGCTGGGAAGGACACCTTTCTGACTCCTTTACGGCTACATGTGGAGTGCGACAAGGATGTCCCCCTATCTCTTTTCCTCTTCTGTCTGGTCCTCGATGGAGCTATTGCCAGATTTCTAAATTGACCACTGGTTGCAGGGTAAATGGTGTTGCTGTGAACATTGTCGCCTTCGCTGATGACATTGTCCTGCTGGCCCAAGCAGACGGGCACTTTAGTTTCTGGTGGATAGGCTCGTGTACTTGACTCATGACAAGGGACTGACCTTTAATGCTAACAAATCAGGGGGCATGGTGTTTGGCGCGGGTGATGATTTCATGCCCCCCCCCTGTCATGGGTGACTAGCTTCCGCTATCTTGGCGTGGAGCTTGCAGCCGACTTTCGGACGATGGCCACCTAAAAAGATCCGGAGAAAATTCTGCAGGGCGGCCAACACCGTGCTTCACACTTTCAGTTCTTCTGAAGAATACAAACTACAGCTTCTGAAAACCCGTGCAACTGGCCTGTATGGCATGGCTACTTCTCAACTTCCTAAAAGCAACTGCGAAGGAGCTTGCCATTGTCTACCATGGAGCTATCAAGAGAATTCGGCACTTACCTCGGCAAAGTCACAATCATCAAGCTTGTCTGGATGGCAAGGTTTTCAAGCTACCGCGCGGTTTTTTTGAAGCAGGCTAACCTTTAGGGAACTATTCTTGCATCTGGCAACAGGCTGGTGAAGGCGTGTAGTGGTGGTCCCGAAGGGTGGGGCAGTGGACGTGGAGGCACGGTTGCTAAAGGTCTCCTTGCACTTGGTGGTTGGTGCGAGTTGAGGTCACCTATGGACCTGAGGTCTCTGCGGCAGCGTGCCCACAATCATGTCCAGGGGATGGCTGTCCTACAAGATTCTGAGGACAATCTGCTGCCCTAATATCCTTGGCCCTGGGGCTATGGTTGTCCCTCACATGTTCCTTCTCATCCCTTATATTTAGTTTCTGTTGTCAGTTAGGTTTTTGTGTTTTTATTCCAAGTTTCTACCTTGTGTACGGTAAATGCATAAATAAATATGAAATGCTGAATGTTAGAATTTTCGATGGCTATAAACTAGGAGACCACAGTGTTGGTTTACATTTTGGTTTTGCACCCCAGTAAAATATTTGGGGGGCAAATTTGCACTGGATGAAAATTTGGAAATTCGACCCGTGGAGCGGGTTTAGTAATTGAGATTCTCTGGATCACGTCATTTCCCCCTTTCATTGCCATGGGTCTGCTAATTTTGAACAGCATTGAGTTTCGTGTGTCGTGGCTTTGGATACCGGGTGTTCCTACGCATCTCTTGTGTCATTAACATTTCTATTTACGTACTGTTACAACTTTGTGATTTCTTGCAGTCATCTCGTGTTTTTTTTTTCCAGCCTCCTGATATGCAAAAGGCAAAGTTAAAGATGAAAGAGTTGGAATTTGAAGAAGAAATGAAGAAAAAGACTCAACAAATCAAACCTAGAGTTCTTGGATGCATTTGGATGGGAGATTCCAAGCCAGGTATTTACTTACTTTCCCGGGATAAAACCAGCAACCGTTGTTTACTATGCATATTGTGCTTGATGGGATTTGTTCTTCTGAGTGTGGTTTTGGTGTAATTTTTTTCCAATAGTTACTTAACCCTTTCGAGTCTAACACCATTTTTCATTATCCTGCTGAAAAAGCCTATGGCTGCCATGAACAAGTTGCATGCCTCACGAAAATAAATTGTAAAAAAAAAACTGCGGTCTAAGAGTATAAAAATTCGCAGATGTAATTATACTGTAAGTTATTGACCAGAAATATAATTGGGACCATCGTCCTACGTTTCCATTATTTAAAAAAATCCTGAAGTTTGACTACGTAATTACTCGATACTCTTCCGTCACAACGCCTGTTAAGACTTCCGGAATCATTATTTTATGTTTTATTACCGTAAAAATAGTTTAAAGTTGCTTTATTCCTTCAAAATTCGCGATCGTCGAAAGCCAACTTCCAACTCGCGTAAGACAGCCATTGCGACCGGCTGCCCGCAATGCGACGCACTCCTGCTAGCGCCAATGGATACGACCTTCACTCACTTCGCGTGACGTCACTTGTGAACGGCCGAAGAGTCGCGTGCTGCGAGCGAACCAATCAGCGCTCGCGATGCCGATGCGTTTGTACAAAGTCCGTTGGCACATTTATTTCGAGGAATACAGGCAGTGACGTGGGG
>JAHWFP010014818.1:0-13121 GCA_023313725.1 Lithobius niger | reverse complement strand
GGGGGGAGGTACGTGGAGTGAGACTGTCTTGGTCAGATTTGTGATATCTGTCCACCACAGGAGGCTTTCGTGGGTAAAGTCTTTGTGAAAGAGGAAATGTTGATCTGGATTGAGATGTGGGTTTGACCACTGTTGATTCGGTGGTGGTTAAAAGGTCTTACCATCCATCGTCCGTAAGGAATGAGGTTCGCCATCGAGTCCATCTTTCCAATGAGGAAGTTTAGTTCTCGGAGGGAGAAGGTTTGTTGGTTCTGGAATTGGTGGACGTGTTGTAGAAGATCTTCTATTCTGTCGAGTGATGGGGAGATTTTGGCTGATGAGAGATTGAATGAGGTGCCTAGGAACGTGAATTCCTGTTGTGGAGTGAGGCGTGATTTGGAGTGGTTTACGCCAAATCCCAGTTGGTTTAACAGATTGATTGTGGTGTCCCTGTCTTGTTCGAGACGGCGAGGGTCCTGGTTGTGTAGGGCCCAGTCGTTGAGGTATGCGCTTGCTTTGATTTGCTGTTGATGAAGGTGGGCCAGGATTGGTTTTAGTATCATGGTGAAAATTCTTGGAGTTGCGTTTAAACCGAAAGGTAGACAGCAGAATTCGTAAACTTGGCCGTCGTAGATGAAACGGAAGAATTTCATTGAGGATGGGTGAAGTGGAACGTGCAGGTATGCATCTTCCAAGTCTTTGGAAATCGTCCAATCGTACTGTTTGAAGGAGAGGCGGTTTGATTCCAGTGTCACCATTTTGTAGTGAAGGTTGTCGATATATTTTTTCAATGGTTTCATGTTGAAGATGAGTCTTTGACCCCCTGTTTTTTTTTGGACGGGTGAAGATGGCGCTGTAATATCCCGGCCCAGGGTTCTTGCATTTGATGATAGCTTGTTTTCTCAGAAGTTGTGAAATTTCGGATGAAAGGGTGGCCGAAACTGAAGACGTGAAGTCCCATGGAGGGCTGTTGGCTAACGGGGGATATGAGAGGAAGGTAGGACGAAAGCCTTCCTTAATGATCGAAAGGACTTTGGAGTTGCGCGAAAAGATCTTCCAGGCTGGGTAAAAGTAGCGAAGTCTCACGCCGACCGAGAAGCAGGAGAGTCGGGGATAGTCATTGTTTACGGTGGGAACTACGTCCGCCGGGTGAAGCGTAGCAGCTGCGGTGGTCGGGGGTTGCAGCACACGTTTCTGGTTATTACGTTGGTTGGAACAGGAGCGAGGCTGTCGTTCTGCGCGAAAGGACTGGTTCTTATTGGCTGAACTGTCACTTCGAGAAGTGCTTGCTGGAGGAGAACGAGTGTTCTGGTGTTTGTTCGACTTGGATGAGCGAAAGGAGCTTTTATCTTGGCGACATGCCTTGGGCTTGCACGAGATGTCTAGATGAGGCGCAAGGGTTGAGGACCGCGAAAGAGTGTGTCGGACTCGTGAAGTGGCTGGTTGCGTAGCCGGTGTCTGGTTGATTCATTGAGGTTGTTTGCGGATTTAAGAGCTGTTTCTCTTAATAACAGCTGTTGTTGAATAACGCCCGAGTGGCCCAGTTCAGGGAGTGATAAGTGGCAAAGCTTGCTTTATGGAATAGTTGGGAGATGAAGGAAGACAGATTGCGGATCTCTTCGGGGCTTGCATCGGCCGTAAGCTTCTCACAGTTGACTGCCGTGTTCAATACGTAGGCTCAGGAACTTGTCGTTGTCAAAAAGGACAAAATAAGGGACTTCTACTTTTTTGGGGATGGTGAGGGCCGATCCGAAATCCAATATTACTTCGTTGCAAAGAAATTCACATTCACGGTAGGTGTCGAAATTCCTGGGGCTGGTGGCGCCGTCACCAAATGGGCGAAAGAAACTCGATTCCCGGCCGGGACGAGGCGCCTGGGGTTCCGTGTCGAGCAATAAGGGTACACCTTTACCCACAAGGGAGCCGCCATTACGTAGTACACAGGTGAGTAGGGTTGTAGACTGGCCCAATAGACTGCGGGGTTTGGCGTCCTTGTCCCGTAGGGCGAAGCCAAAGCCAGTCTTGAGACCTCTGTTTATTACTGGGGCGTTAGCAGATTCGGATGGTTTGTATAAAAAACAGTCCGGAACTGTGTCTTCCACTGTCTTGAGGAGAGACGCCAGGGGGATAGTGGGATCGTCGGTATTATCGCCCGGAAAATGAACGTGTTTAACGACAGGCGTTTGAGCTGTCTGGCTTTGTTGTGTTGCGGCAGGAGTCAGTGCGTTGGTGTTGCCCGAAAGTGGGTTAGAATGCATGCGCTTCTTGGCGACGGAGTCAGACGTGCGCGAAAGGCGTTTATGGCTTTCATGACTAACAAGTTGATGCGACCCAGTCTCGTGTGTTGGCTCGGCGTGCGGACGAGGTGCACGACGGAGGTGGCATTGGTGTTGTTTCAGTATAGCGGCGAGAAACGGACGGAATCAACAAGGTTGTGCGCTTCACTACGAGTTACGCTGTGTTCTCTGCGTGATGATCTAGACGAAAGATCAAGTGGAGAGTTGGTGGCCGAAAGGGCGGCTTGGGACGAGGCTTTACTTACGTACGGAGGAAAATATTCCAAACAGCAAGAACGATATAAACATTTTTGGCGAATTTTCGATAGTCAATTTGCTGTAGGAAAAACCTAGCCGACTATCATCTTCAGGCACGTAATAAATAGTCGGCTAGGTTTCTCCATCAACAGCAAATTGACTGTCGAAAATTCGCCAAGAATTGTTATATCGTTCTTGCTTGTCTGGAATATTGCGTGTTTTCCTCCGTATGTAAGTAATGTCGTCTGCTACGTTCCAGAGTATGAATCCAGACTTTTTTAAAAGGGATGAGGCTTGCCGAAGTTTCCGTTTGGCGTCCCGGAATAGCGCTTTGGCCTGTCGTAAGTCTTCTTCCAAGGCCAAAAGGTCGGGAGGCGATGGGGTACATTGGACGTCTTGCAAAGGAGAATCATCTCCATCGTTGACGACATGAATGTCCCGGTCTAAGCCGGTCGTACAGCGGCCGTCGCGGATGGTTGGGGTAGCAGCTGGAGAGAGCACAGCATCCGAGGTCGGAGGAATGAGCGAAAGGGCGGCTTCCATCGTGAAGAGATGCGTGAAAGGAAAAACCCAAATTCCTGTGCGAAAGGCGGGAGTCGAGGTGACGTGTAGGAACCTCTGGAGGAAAATGAACGCCGAGACCAACCACGCTCTCGCTTATATCGAGAGGGCTGCGCATGCGCAGTGGGTCATGCAAGCAGGCGGCTACAAGCAACCTAAAAACCTCCAGGGAGACATTAATTGAGAACAATGTAATGCTAAATTATCAGGTTAATATGTTTGGCAAACAAAGAAACAGGTAATTTATATTTTCATAATATAAATTTATGGGTGTGCGAGCCTCGAAAGTTTCGAGTTCGAGTCGAGTTTCGTATCTGCTCAAATTCGACTCGATTTATCCCAATCAAACGCGAATCCGGTAAAAATGTCATAACTTCGCCAATTTTGGACCAAGTTTGACACTCAAACATACCAAATTCATCGTCTCAACGAGCTTTCTGGTGGTGCAAATTAAAAGCCACTATCTCAAACCATTTTAAAGTTGTATCCTAAAAACTGGAAAACTAGTTGTAGACATTGACCCGCACTGTCCGTTAAGCAGCACCTTAGTTGTTATTACACAACAAATAAAAGACACTTGCAAAATAATGTGTTAACGAAATACTCGAACTCGGCTCGATACTCGATTCTTCTGTTGCAAACTCAGCTTGGCTCGACCCAAACTTAAATTATTTTACTCGCACATCCCTACTGAGGATAGAGAATCGAAGGACAATTTTGATGGCACTGCAAATTCCTGGTTGCAGCTACAATACACACAGCATTCCACACTTCATGGTAAAGTTGGGGACGATGATCACTTGCGACATGCTTTGGTTTAGTTTTTTTCAGAAACTGAAATGATTTTCTCTTTTCATCACTTGTTTCAAAGTATCAGTACAGAATTCCCCAAAAAATACGGACAAATTGGGTTGAAAAATAAAAAAAAAATTAAAATTCCACCTTGAGAAAAAGGCCCGAGAACCAACTTACTTTTTTTTTTTACGTTGCCTTATTAAATGATTTTAAGAGCATACAACAGTGCGTGTTCGTCTTTGCATAGTATTCAGAAAATTTTTAAGTCAATACTCTGATCGTGCACTAATGCTTTTACCACGGACAGATTTCTGGATCTGATGCCTATTTCAGTCCCAGTTTAATAAGGCCAACAGCAGCACAAAATATATACGTATAAGAAATATATCAGAAATTTTAGACAGCAGCATCCAAATAATAATGCTTGGTAAGAAAATTAAAATGAATTAAAATGCTTTTACTGTCAAGTTACTCGCTCGCTTTTTGCTTCATTATTAAGAACCATTTAAGTATTTACATGGCCTTACACACTTACTTATAGAAACTTAATTTCTTTCTCGCTCGCTTTTTGCTTCATTATTAAGAACCATTTAAGTATTTACATGGCCTTACACACTTACTTATAGAAACTAAATTTCTTTGGCAACTTTAGAGAAATTTTATTTGAGGATTTGCCTAGTTCAGATTGTATTTTATCAGTGTGGTAATGTGTATTTATTCTGTGAGGAATTTGTAGTAGTAATCAAGGGGTTAAGAGAAGACAAGTAAACATGACCCTGTCATGGCATTCACGGACTCGTACCGACTTTTTTTTAAATTTCCTGTCAAGATGGGCCGCATACTGGTTTTAACTGTATTCCGTGAATGCTACAATAGGATCATGTTTTACTTGCTCTCTTGATGATAAAATTAAGCAAAATTTAAGGAACGTATGAACTTTACTGATGGCACCATCATGATTGTAGAAAGCTGGCTCGCAAATGCTTAACTCATAAGCATCTGTAAACAAAATACCATAAATTGTGTGTTAATACACCCACGGGCATAATAATGCAGTTAATTTTGCAAAAATGTGGTGGGTGGTAAATAGAAAATAACCCAATTAAATAGACATAAATCGTGTAAATGCAAATTTTAAATAGACATAAATCGTGTAAATGCAAATTGGAAATGCGCTATCAGCAAAAATGATACACTAGAAATAATGTAGAACAGTACGCACTTACTTATGGACTGGTTCGGCAGTTCAAATCCGGGTCATCACTTGAACGAAGCGCAAGTGCATAAAGGAGGCTTACTGTACCACACTATTTCTAGTGCATGATTTCGCTGATAGGTTAATTATAATTTAGTCTTATAATAAAACATAACTCATTTTAAACCCTTACTTCTGTGCTGGAATTGTATTTTCTACCACTGAAAGATTGGCAATTAGGCAATCATTCCCGTGCGTGATCTGGATTATTAGCGAAATGCAGTGCCTTTATTCTCATTTATTTACGAATTTAGTTTATTACTCATCACTCCTCTAAAATCCAACACACTTCACAGTTAAAACTAATTTCTAACCACACAAACCTTCCTGACTACAGGATTGGAGGCGGCTGCATGATGAAACACAGGATGCACTGCCATTTCACGGAAGTTGGTGATGAGTTGCACAATTTTTCGTCCAGGACATAGTGGTCCATGCCGGAAGTTGGCTTAGTAGCTCTCTCCTGGATGGAAAATGATGTCAACTTCACAATTACAGTACTTCTGGAAAATGACAGCGCAAACGCACAGGCATTCCCGACTGTGAATTGCGTAGGACAATGATGGACTTGTAATTAATTGACTCAATTCCCCTTTTGTAGACTTGGTGGAAGTGATTCTACATTGGACAATTCCAGGTTATGAATTCATGGAATTGACTTTATTAATGTTCAATTCTGCTTTACTTGATTTGGACTCGACTTGGGCATTTGTGGAAATTATAAACTGACTTGGTAGGAATGGACTTGATGACCATCAATTCACCCCATGTTGCACTCAGGTTGACTTGACTTGCCAAGTCATCCATTGAATTGTCATTGCCTAGATTAATTTGATTTTTATTTGATTTAAAATTCTTTGTTTTTACCCGATTTGACTTCGAGCGTTGAGCGCCTTTTGACTTGGAGAAACGGGAAGTTGGAGGAACTTCCCGTTTCTCCAAGTCAAAAGGCGTTCAACGCTCGAAGTGCCTGAGGAAGGTGGGAGATCTGTCAAAAAGATAAAGACCACCGAAAATTCGCACCCTGATTTGTGACAATCGAGGGACAATTTTGGTAAATAGCGTACCATGTTTAATTAAGTAAGATAGAGAATTATTTTATCCTTAATTAGATGCTCTAACATTCGACATGGTAAGCAAGTTAAGGATATTGGTCTATAGTTTGAGGGGTCAGCGCTGTTCCCTTTTTTATAAACAGGAATAACCCGCGCCCGCTTCCAGCAAGAAGGTAATTTTCCAGATGACAAGGACTCGGTCAAAATAATGGACAAAGGCTGGCCAAGCTCGGTGGAGAACCTCTTGTAAAAATCAGCTGAAAATCCATCAGGACCAACAGCAGCGCTTCCACGCTGTACATGGAGAACACGTTGTATGTCCATATGTGACACTTCCTTCAGAGTAAAGGGTTTGAAGTCAGCCGATCCATTGACACAATGCCCATCCAAATTGGCAACGACGTCGTTAACTGTGAAATTATTTGAAAAAATTTTATTTAAAATTTCCGCCTTATCGGCGTCATCAGACCATTGGGTGATCCCAGAGACGGAACAGGATGGAGCAAATGGTTGAATGTAGCGTCCATTCGCTGGTGGGCGGCTCGCGTCGAGAGAGGGAATCGGCAATCACGTTCAGTTACCCTGGAATGTGGAGTGGTAGGAGGCAGACACGAAGTTGGACGCATAGTTAAAAAATCTGAGAGGTTACTTGATGCAGAGATAGGGAGGCGAGAACAGGACGTAGGACCATGGTGAAGATGCGTAGGGCAGCATTCAGTCCGAAGGGAAGGCAAAGGAATTCGAACACCGTTCCGTCTAGTAGAAAACGGAATAGGTGGCGGACAAATGCATGAAACGGAATGTGAAGGTATGCGTCCGCAAGATCTGGCGATACTGTCCCATCGTTGGGTTGTAATGAGTTCCGGATGGAAGAGACGGTTTCCATTTGAAAATGTGGGTTGAGGATGAATTGATTCAGTGGTTTGAAGCTGAAAATGAGGCGCGTTCCGCCCGATTTCTTGCTGCATAGAAAGATGCTGCTGTAAAAGCCCGGGGTGAACGGGGATAACACAACACGAATTGCTTGTTTTTGGTGGAGGGACGCTATTTCCGTCTGAAGCGGAATGGGGACTGGTGCTTCCAGTTCCCAAGGTGGATCTTGCACAGGGGACTTCTGTAAAAACTTTGGCTTGAAGCCATTGAAAATAATTGAAAGAATCACTGGATCGGAGGTTACCTTTTGCCAAGTTTTGACATAGAACCGAAGACGTCCCCCTACTTCTTGTGGGGGATGTGGAATGTCAGTAATTGTCACGTCCCTTATTGTGGGAACTAGAGGAGGAACACCATCGTCTGTCGGGAGTGGAGGGACGGCCCAGGGAACGACCTTGTCCTCGTCCCTGGGAACGGGATGGAAAGGGCGATGCGGAACGTGGCCCCGGAGGTGGAGCAGGGTCTGATGTCTTTGTGACCATCCAATTTTCCTTAGGTTCGTCCAGCTTGGAGGACGGAACGGAACGAGGACGGTGGTTCTGGCGATTCTTGTTGTAATGGGTTTCCGGGAGATGTCAATACCACAAATTTTGTCAGAATTTACCTGAAATTATGCTGGACTTAGGCGGAATTGGGTGGAATTGAATGGAAAAGGTCAAAATATTTCCTGAATAACTGGGAATTGAGTGAAACTAAGACTGAATCAACAGCAAGTCACTGAATTGGAATTGATTATCAGAATGAGAAATGAAAATTAATTGATTGGAAATGATTTAAAATAGCAAATACAAAATATGGCGATGATTTGAATTGCATCGAAACATGGCAGTGGCATGGCCGGAGTTGACTCTTGACTCATGAATTGGAATTGATCTGGAATTGAATTGCTTATCAACGGTATGCAAGTCAAAATGGATTTGATTTGCTGCTCACTTGATGTGTAGGTAATTGACTCAAATCCATATCCACTGGAATGGAATTGTGCCAACCCCGGGCGTAGGATAAATAGTTTAACTTTGTTAAATGTATGAAGCTTTTAATAATTTTGCAGCAGCAAAACGAAATTTAAGGGGATAAAAAGTTGATTTCCTTGAATGTACAAAACTTTAAGGTGGCAAGAGGGCTAAACTTTAGAAATTTTTTCTATGGTTCTATTTAAACTACTGTTATGAAAAATTGCACGTGGGTAGGCACTTGATAGACCTTTAAAATTAGCCAATAATTTTAAATTTGGAGCCACAATTTATAAAAAATAAAACATCGCTAGCGTTAACATGTATATACCTTTTCTCTGGACTGAAATGCTCCAGTAGTGTTTGGTTGGACTTTTTGAAAAGCCAATGTATGGGCTACGTGCGGAAACTCTGAAAAAATTTTAAAATAATACTTGTTGTAATTTTTTATTTTTTCAAAATTTTCCATTAAACAATCGCATTTTTTGCTTTTTTAACGACCTTTCAAGCTGATTACTCCACATATTATTACATTTCAGAGTTTCAGATTACTCTAACGGGTGTACTGACCAAAACAAAAAACAATTTTGAGAATCAGATGAGTACTTTGCTAGAAAAGATACATTACGTCTAGCAGGACGCTGCAGAAAAAAGAAATGCAGTAAAAATGCATAAAAAGTTATGTCAGAAGAATGACACACGTGTAGGAAAAACACATACTTGCAGGCATTTCAGTGCCTCCAGGAACGTAAAATTTATACCGAGACTATTTATACCCTTTTTTTTTTTTTACATATTGAACGAGTTTCCTTAGATTTTACGTAATTTTCAGCCTTCGTGAGCTATGCGAGATGAGCTACTTATCGATCCTTACACCATCTTCACACAGCTTGTCAATAAAACATCCCAATTTTTTCAGCATTAGTTTTTTTTTGTTTTTTAAAAATAAATGGCCAGGATTATAGACCAAAACAGTATCTAGTACACCGAATCATTTTGGGTACATAGAAAATTGCAGTTTTTGTAGAACTTTTCCAGCACATCTGTAGTAGCGCAGGAGAGGGTCGATTTACAAGTTTGGAAGCCTGTGCGCTCTGCAGTTAACATTTATTTTCATGACGTTAGAGGAGGAAAATCCTAAAAATATTCAGAAATATGCAGAAATGTTCTACACACATCAGGCTGTCAAATCATGCCCCAAAATTTTTTTTTGTAGCCCTCATGCCACCTTAATTCTACAACTGTAAAACAACAATTTATTTAAGGGGATAAAAAGTCGATTTCGTTAAATGTAAGAATATTTTCGTTGATTTTGTAACAGAAAACTCCAAAATACCAGTATTACCTGGTTGATTTTGGTTTCTATTGCCTGTTGAAAATATACATTACCTTTTTTTATAGCATTCTCCTTCTCAAAATGCTTAATCAGTAGCAATTAAACAACATGAATTGCATAAAAAACCACTCATGAACATTCAAGGACCATCAAATTCTAATGTGGGCCATCTGGTTAACACTGGACTGGAACGAGAATTGAGTAGGCGATGGGAACTAAGCGAGCAGAATGCCGACGTGCAACGGCCCGAAATATGCAGTAGCCCGCCAATACCGGCCAATTCGAAAACGGCGCTTGTAAACAACGTTGAAGCAAGATGTGATCAGGAACTATATCAACCTTAAAAGCCTGATGACGACAACAGTTAGTTGTTGAAAATTTGCTGAACATAGGAGTAAGTGTCTAGTTTGTGGATATGTGCGTGATTTTTTTGTGAATTTACTTTTTCGGAATGTTTAATCTAGAGAAATTAAATCGAAGATGCCCTTCCGGTTCGCTACCTACTGTGCAGGTTACTGTGCAGCCTCCTTCATATAAAAGCCGGAGCGGTATGCTCACCTTTTCAGACCTCTATTGTGCCAAAATGACAACAAGAGGGCAGGACGGTGAGACCAAGGTAATGTATATTTTCAACAGGCAATAGAAACCAAAATCAACCAGATAATACCGGTATTTTGGAGTTTCTAGTTACCTTGAAAATATCCATTACCTTTTTTTATAGCAATCCCATAGACTTCAAGGCGGCGGGCGCCATTTGACTCAAGTGCCCTCAAGTAGCGACCGGTTCCCTCCACAGAAAAGTAAGTGTGTAAAAGGGGTCAAAGTATATGTCGGGCAGCAACGAATGCCTGGTACGGTAAAGTCCCTCAGCTTGATGGGACATATCCGGAGATAATGGGACGTGAAGGCTGTGGGATGTCTCCAGGAGGCAACTTCCATTATGTCAGTGATAGGAATGTTGCTGTAATGGGCCCAAGACGTGGAGATTGCACGGAGTTCATGGGCCGTTACTCTGATGCCTTCATAGACGCAGTTGATGTCAAGTGCTTCGTAGGCCTGTACGATAACACTTTTAAGCCAAGTGGCAAACATGCGTGTTGAAGTCGTGCCAACTTTATTACTAAAAGGGAGAAATAACTGAGAGCGTCCTCGTCGTATAGGTATGGAGGCCTCAAGGTAGAAACGAATAGCCCGGACTAGGCAGAGAACTCGTTCCTCCTCGTCCCCTACGATGGTGAAAAGGTAAGGAACGGTGAAGAGACGAGTTCGTTCGTCGGGTTTCTGGGTCATAGCACGGAATGATGTTCTTGGAATCAGTGTTACACCAGTGTAGTCAGGCAGAAAGAAGCAGTCCTTTTCTGTGGCAGAAAGGGCTTGTAATTCACTACATCGGAGGACGGCGACTAGATCCACTAGGAACACTGTCTTCCTTGTAAGGTGGCTCAGTCTAGATGAGCTCATGGGTTCATAAGGTGGAGCCATGAGTGCTGTAAGGACGACGGATAGGTCCCAGTCCGAAAATTGTCGTGTAGTGCGTGGTCGGCCTAGGTGGAAGGAATGGATTAAAGATGAAATTCTGTAATCAGTGAGGAGGTCTTTGTTACCAGCCGCTTTGAAGACAGCATTCAGGGCGGAACGGTAAACTAGGATTGTGGAGCCCCTGAGTCCACTGTTGAATAGAGTTGTGAGAAACCGGAGGAGGTCGTGCAAAGGGGGACAGACTGGATTAACCTGTTCCGTGACACACCAATGAAGCCACCGTTTCCAGTGACTGTCGTAAATCGTGTTGGTAGAGGATCGGACGGCTCGTGATGCAATGCGAGTGGCCTCGTCCTCAAGAACGCCGGATGCTTGGAGGAGCTGGATGATAGATAGTAGCCACCCGTGAAGTCGTAATGCCTGGTGGTTCGAGTAGGAGGACCGTTCCCCGTGTTGGGACAAGAGGTCCGGACGGCACGGAAGGCAACGAGGAGAGTCGATGAGGAGGCTGAGTAATAGTGGGAACCAAGCTGCTACAGGCCAATTCGGTGCTGTTAGGAGGAATCGTCCGTGCGAGCTGGTAATTTTGCTTAGGACAAGAGGGAGGAGACGAGGGGGGAGGAGGCATATGCGTAGAGGTGATCCCTATTCAATGTTAATGCGTCCGCTGCCCAAGCACAAGGGTCTGGGAAGGGACTGACGAACAGGGGAAGTCTGGCATTGTACCTGGTGGCAAAGAGGTATAATAATAATATAATAATAATAAATTAATTTATTGTGGAAACACAAAGGGTCAGGGAAGGGAACTTGTTTTATCCACTGACACCCTGCCCAAGTTAACGATAAACATAAATACAAAATTAAAACATGTGTATAAAACTAAAATTTGTATATTCAAATTGAAAGCACTGCAGGCAAAGCCCTTGTCTAGTCTAAACTTAGTTTAACATATTTACTGAGATCAACCCCTCTCAGTTTTATTTTAAACGAAGCCAGTGACGGTGCTTGGACAACATCAGCCGGGAGATCATTCCATGGCCTCACCACACGGTGCGAGAAAAAAAATTTCCTACAATCCCTCTTAAAGGGGAGAACGAGCAGTTTGAAATTATGGCCACGTGTATAATTCCCACTCCTCAAAGTAAAGAGGTGGTCCGGGATGCTGGTAAACCCACGCAATATAGAAAATGTCAGATTAAGGTCAAGTTTAAGCCTCCTTGTTTCAAGTGTCTCCAGTTGCAAGAGTTTTAGTCGTTCTGAATAGGATTTATTTTTGAAACCAGGTAAGTATTTAGTAAATTTTCTCTGTACAGATTCGATTAAATTAATATGTTTCAATAAATGGGGTGACCATACTGGACTGGCATACTCCAGAATTGGTCGTACAAAAACATTAAATGCCCACACCAGGGTTTCAATGTCGCGAGAGACAAAGCACCGTTTGATTATGGCCAGCCTCTGTCGTGCCATTTTAACAATGTGGTCGCAATGGGCACCGCACTGTAGGTCGGCGGTCAACCAGACACCTAGGTCTTTTACAAGTGTGACCTGATCGAGGGCTTTATCAAAGAGTGCATAATTGTTCATTGGATTTTTTTTTCCAATGTGGAAAGTCTTACATTTGTGTCCCGCAATTGGTAAATTCCACGCAAGGGACCATGTTTCAATTTCCAAAAGTGAAGTAGACATGGCTAGATGATCATTGTGACTCCTGATAATGGTGTACAGTTTTACGTCGTCAGCAAATTTGGGACAGAAGACATTTGGATTTAAAAGCTTCAGATCGTTAATATAGATCAAGAACAGGATTGGGCCCAAAACCGAACCTTGCGGAACACCACTGGTGACTGGACTTGAACACGAATCGGAAATACCGATGCATACTTGTTGCGTTCGTGACATGAGAAAATCACAAATCCATTTTAACATATTACCCCCAATACCAATAGCCACCAACTTTTCAACCAGTCTGGAATGTGATACTGAATCGAAGGCCTTAGCAAAATCCAGCAAGACCACATCAACACATTCACCAGCCTCAACTGCCCTTGTCCAGCTATCAAGGCAGTAGAGCAACTGTAAAACGGTTGATCTGCCACGTAGAAAACCAAATTGGTCCTCTGACAGCAAACCAGAAGAAGTTAAGATAGACACGATAGGCCGAAAGGCTCATTGTTTTACTTGGTAACAGAAATTAATTAAACATGGTACGCTATTTACCAAAATTGTCCCTCGATTGTC
>JAHWFP010014817.1:0-16648 GCA_023313725.1 Lithobius niger | reverse complement strand
AGTTTGATTTCTTTCGTAGCGAAGCCGCATCGAGACAAAACTGCTTTCAGAATTTCGTCAGAAAGATGCTCAATTCCGGGAAGGGACGATTTTTCCCGTTGCCCCAAGTCGCAAACAGCAAAGTAACTTGGGCTGCTCCAAGATTGCTCCTTTCCTACTGACCTCCAATTCTTGCACACTCGCTCAGTTCGTATACGTTCTTCAATGCCAAGGAAAGACAAAATCATGTCCAAAACTTCGTTCGGAACACTGTTGATGGTAGTCGGTTGCTGTACGGCTACGTCATAACCATCGCCAATACTCAGGGCACAATTTGACGCAATAATGGCAGGGAGAGGCATGGACGCGTCATCCCCATCACCAACACTCAAGGCACAATTTGAAGAAAAAGTCGCAGGGTGAGGCACGGCCACATCATTGTCATCACCAATGTTCAAGGCACAATTTAAAGAAATGCTAGCAAGCTGTGCCACGGCCACATCATTCTCATCACTCATACCCAAGGCACAATTTGGAGCGATAGTCGAAGGTTGTGGCACAGTCACATTATACCCGTCACCAATACACAAGGCACAATTTGAAGAAATAGTCGCAGGTCGAGACACGGCCACATCATTCCCATCACCGATATTAGAGGCACAATTTGAAGTCAAGTCTCTGTCTTTGGCTTTTTCTATTTGCAATACCTGGTCCTTGAAAATTAAATCTTCGTCAGGAAGGTGTACTACTTCAGAAATGGATTTCACAAGGTCAAAAGTCACCAACGCTGCAGACAAGTTCAGGTAATCCCTTTTCACTGAGAAAACTGAACCAAACTTTTCAAAAAAGGCCTTAATCTCGTAGCAATCAGTTATTTTCCAGTCGACTGGTTTTACGACGATAGTCTTTTGAAGAATTTTATCGTGAGACGAACTGTTGCCAAACTCGACTTTACCATTCTTGCCGTATTGAAACTTTGTTTTGTCCCCCATCTTTGACGCCAGTAGTCAGATAACATAACTATAACCAATCGTGGGTCAAAATTTAAATAAATACAGTGTAATTGAAATGTCTGTTAACATGATAATTTTAAAAGTTACCCATCAGCAGATGTATGCAAGGGACCTTTAAGACTGATCGATGGCAATGAAACACAGAACTTCGCGCGTGTATTGTTAAACTCAATCGTTTGTTTGTTTGTTTGTTTGGTTATTGTTCGCACCAACCCCTGAGGCAAATCTTTAAACCAAATTTGGAATATAGCCTTGACTAGTCAAGGCCTGTCTGCAGTCCAAAAATTGTGAAATTCGGTCGAGCCAAACCCGAGATACAGAGAGGGGCCAAATACACAACTTCTTGTTCTTGGGTCTTGGTCTTGTTCTTGGTCTTGTTTTTGGTCTTGTTATTGGTCTTGTTCTGGGGATGTACCTTTCGTCTGTCCTCTCTACAGGTCAAACCATTTGTCCTATAAAGCTGGTTCTTAGCTCATTTTACAGGTTTTGCTCTGTCGATGTGCCCTTTCCATAAGGTATTTTCTAATTGGTCAAGTGGTTCAGGGGTTATGGAGCTCTAAACGACCAGATTGATTGTTTTACATTGTTTTAAACATTGTTATTATGCAACAATGCCAATTAGCAAACGCCGGCTGCAAGACTGAAGATTAAAGGATTTGTTTCTATTATTAACACTCACTATAGCCAGTGTTATTAAGAGTCAGCCTAGGGTCTCTGTGTTAAACGCTCAATTTTCACCGTCAAGTGCACTGTTTTACAGTTTAGCTGCAATTCTAAAAGTAACACGAATTAATAAACAAAAACGGAACGTTAAATGTTTAGAGTAAGGGTCTAAAAGTCAAAACCTAGAAGGAACACGGACAAGCTTTGACAGCCAGGGTCTAGATGTAAAATTTTGTAAGAGGCTGGTAAGCCTTAGATCCTCACTACCCGGTGGTCAGAAATAAATACATTTTGACGAAAAACTGGAAATCCTCCTACAATGACCCATGTGATGATCCAGTGGTAGTATGGTATACGTTCGCTGCTTCGCTTTATGTTGAAAATTATTTTTCGATTTAGTAACATGGCAGGGTATTCGCAGCGAGAGCATTACTGGTTATCCTCTACCGTAAATCTACGAAATTTAATAACAATTCTAAAGCATCAAAAGACAAAATGCCAAACTTCACAAGAAAGTTATGTACTTAAAGTTCCACAAAAATATTCTTAGAACAAAGAAAACCTGCTACAACCCGTTCATACACACGTTCTGTCCGAACAGAGTAGAACTATAAGCTAACCACCGGGTAGTAAGGGTCTAATGCTTACCAGCCTCTTACAAACTTTTACATCTAGACCCTAACTGTCAAAGCTTGTCCGTGTTCCTTCTAGGCTTTGACTTTTAGACCCTTCCTCTAAACATTTAACGTTCCGTTTTTGTTTATTAATATATATATATGATTAAGTCCTCTCTCCAGCAAAACTAAAACTATTAATTTCTCCGTTTCTATTCAATATATTTCGACCAAACTTGGCCAGATAGTAGATAGCAACTTTTCCTAACTTTACACCAACTTTTATGCAATTCCGTGCAAGAGTGAAAGTAGAGAGCCACACGGAAATTTGAAAACTGTTAACTTGTTGTTGTTGTTCTTCTTCTTCTTGTGTGACACGGTGTCAGAAAAAACTACTGCACCTACCTAAACTCTGAAACATGATCTTAGCCAGAAATTTTCCTGGGCTTCAACCTTACAGGGACCACATTTTCGATTGGTCCATCCATTCCGGGGTTACGGGTCCCTAAACGATCATTTTGATTGTTTTACATTGTTTTAACCATTGTAATTTGGGAACAATGCCACTCAGCAAACTCCAGATCCATTCTTCGTGCACGTGTTATGTCTTTGCTAAAAAGTTCATTGTTGAAGGGCGACGTTTGTTCGCTGGGCCATGCGGGGCATAGTGGGGTCCTGGGGAATGAACATGCTGATGGTGTTGCCAGGGGTATGATGAGTGTTGCAGAGAACTTTATTGTGCCCGTGTCGCTCCCCCATTTGAGACGCACTGCACTACGCCACTGGTCCCTGCAAGTGTGGGAAGCTGAGTGGGCTGCTGCCACAACAGGGAGGGAGTTTTTTTTGCACCAACCGCACTGCTCTTTGCAGTCACCTCTAGACAGTTTGTGTTTTGCTTCGAGTAAGGCTATTTCGCGTCTGCGCACAGGGCACTCCCTTTTAGCCCCTCACCGGTTTCGGTTGGGTTGGTCGAGGTCGAATGGGTGTTGGTTATGCGGTCTTCCGCAGACCCCAGAACACTTTCTTCTAGCATGTGTGCCTCTTCTAGCTTATCGTTCCACTTTGTTTCGTCTCTTGCATGTTGACGCTTATATGGGGGGTCTCCTTATGTTTGGCAGGTCACCTAATGTGCATGTGAAACTGCGGGCTGTTGCCTCTTGCGTTCTGAAGTCGGGCCAACGTGTGTGACGGGCTCCTGCTCCTCGTCTGGCGTCCGGATTCCTTCCGGCGACTGGTTTTATGCTTTTTGTGCTTTTCTGTTTTTTTTGTGTTGTGGTTGGTTCTGTAATGCTGCTGTACTATTCTGTAGGTGGGCGCGTGGCTTTGGGCCGAGGCCCCAGAATAAACCATTCATTCATTCATTCCGGGCACAATGGGCAATGAACTGGCGGACAGGCGGCTAGGGCTGCCGCTCAGGATGCGACTGAGTCCATCTCCCCGGTCGCTCTTCCTACAATGCGACGGCCACAGTTACGTGCCTGGCTGCAGGCTGAGTGGAATAGGGAGTGGTCTGCGGCTCCCACTGGTCGTTTCCTGCACGTGCTACAAGCAGGCTGTTCTTTGTCTTCCCCTCTTGATCTTCTCCCTCTTTCAGCATCGAGAATCCTCTCGAGGCTCCGTACGGGTCATTCCCTTCTCGCTGCTCATCGTCACAGGATGGGATGGGCAGCTTCTGCACAGTGTCCCCGCTGTGGCCGGTCAGATCAGACACCGGAGCATTTTCTGCTAGACTGTCCGACTCTACACCCTCAACGAGTGAGCATGCTAAGGTTCATCCGCTCGACGTTACAACCGACTCTGCACTGTTTGCTCTCCTTCGGATCGCCTCGGGGGTTGTTGTCAAGGCTGCGAGCTGTGGCTACTTATGTCAGGGTCTCAGGCATTCAAGTGTAGCGAGATTTCCCCCTCTCCTCTGCTCTCCACCTCGTCTCCTCTCCGGTGATTCATTTGTTGGCACGCAGTTGGTGGGCGTGAGTGTTTTCGTAAGTGAAATTGTAATTGTGTTGATGCTAGTAACTACGGCTGTCATTAAGAGGACTAATTTGATGTGTTGGTTGTATTGGTCGGTTGGTTGTATTGATTGGTTGTAGTTGTTGTATTGTTTGCTGTGGGCACATGACTACGGGTCGCGGTCCCAATAAAAAACAATTTCAATTTCAATTTGTTCGCTGGCAGCAGGCTGAGGTCCAGGAGTCAGTTCTGGATTTTTTTTTGTCTCTTCGCGTTGTGTGGCTGTGGCATATACTTTTGATGTCTCCGACGACTTGCGCGGCAGTGACCACTTCCCAGTGGCACTGTGTCCGCGTAAGAGAGTGGGAAAGGGGTGCGGTTGTACAGCGGTACTCGGCACTCGCGTGGCTCCTAGACGTGTGCGCCCAAACGTCTGCAATGGAGTCTTTGGGGAATGGATTGGGGCTACTGCATGGAAGCATGTTATGCTGCGGCGTCCGCCTGCATCGAATCGGCCTGCGTGGTGGACACATAAGTATACTATTGCTGTGAAAGACAGGCGCAAGAGTTACCGGCAGTGGTGCAGAGCCCCAAGTGAGGAACGGTGGTTAATTTACCAGGGAGTTTCAGTAGAGACACATTACATTTTAGGGCAAGAGAAAGTGGCGTATGGAGAAAGGCTCTGTAGTGCTGTTGCAAAGTCGAACTCGCTTGGAAAGCATGGAAAGCCTTGGGGCGGAGCAGTGGCAAAGTGGTGCAGGAATGGGTGTATTGTGCAAGTGCCACAATAAGTAATCGGGTTGTCTTGCGGCAAGAGCAGATGGCTGATGCCTTTAATGCCCGCTTTGCGAGTGTGTACAGCCTGGCTGCGGGTGTTCCGCCACCAGCTCCAAACCCAGGCATGGTGTCTCATACGAGTGATGCTCCTTGGGATTTCATAGAGTTCGAGGCGGCCCTATCAAAGTGCAGGGAGTCAAGTGCTGTTGGCATTGATGGAGTTGGGTACGACACCCTGCGGCAATTATCAGAAGATAAGCATCGGTCGCTGTTGACTCTATTTCAGCAGCTTCTGGATGGGTCTCCTGTCCCCCCAGCGTGGTTGTTCATGGTTCTAGTGCATGTGCACAAACCTGGGACGAATAGGTCCGAGGTGAGCAATTATCGACCCATTGCACTGCTGTCATTGCACTGCTGTCATGCATACGGAAGGTATATGAGCGTATGGTCATTAACCGGTTAAGCTGGCACATCGAATATTATGAGTGTCTAGCGGGGATGCAATTTGGTTACCGTCCTGGTCACAGTGCGCAGGACGCAGTACTGTTCCTGCTTACTAGCATCCGTGAAGCATGGACACAGGGCAAGGTTGTCTTGGCGGTCTTCTTAGGCATCAAGGCAGCCTACGACACTGTGTCCATAGCGTGGGTTAAGGTATCGCTGTTGAATATGGGGTGGGTGAGAGATTAGTAAACACCATTGCTGCGCTTTTATGTGAGAGGACTTTTGTGACTAGGATCAATGGGTACTGGTCAAAGGAAGAGACCACAGACAGAAGGCTCCCACAGGGGAGCTGTCTGAGCCCGACGTTGTTCGCTATAGCCATCAATGAGGTTTTGGTGCAGATCTCTGCGACCCATCTTCGCGGATGATGTTGCTGTCTGGTTTGTGGGGGATAGGTTGGATTTGATGACTGCACAAGCGCAAGATACCCTAAATTGCATCCAAGGTCTGCTTAGCGAACGGGGATTGCTTCTGGCTCCGGCTAAGACAGAGGTGGTTGTATTTGCGCGATACGCGACAGTGCCAGTGGACCAGATACGATTGCGTGTGGGTGACCAGGTGGTCTGCCCTACATCGCATGTGAAATACCTGGGCGTGGTTCTGGATGCGGCATTGGATTGGTCTCTCAATGTGAAAAGGGTGAAAGAAAAGTTGTAAGTGCGGACAGGGGTGCTGCGTGCTCTATGTATGGGTTGGAGTGTTACACGGGGGGCACTTGTTGCGGCGTATAGAACCTTTATGTCGGTCATGGACTACCATCTGCCTTTCTAGCCTCTTCGAAGAGGCATTTGCAGGTGCTGCAGGTTGTTATAAATGTCTGTCTGCGTGCAGTTACAGGCTGTGTTGCCTCCACTCCTGTTTGTGCCTTGGCTGTAGAGTGTAATGAGCAACCTGTCGAATACAGGACCAGGGAGCTCCTGGTGGCGTTGTGTTTACGAAACCTGAGCGGGGACCACTGGATCCAGTGGGGAGGATCTTGCATGATTATGGCAAGTTGACTGATAGTGCGAGAGGTATCTTAGGTGAGGAAGGGGCAGGGATCACCCTGTTGGGGCAAGTGGCGCCTGCTCCCTTGCTGGTTGCGAGAGCCCGTCCTCTTAGCCCGTGGATCTGGTGCCCTGAGCTGCTGCAAATATTTGAGCCAAACGCCACGGACTGTGATGTTTACTGCAATGCCTCGTTTTGTTGGAACACTCTAACAAGGGGTTTAGGCATTGTGGTGCCATCATTGAAAATCGCTGTGAAGTGGTCTATGGAAAATGTCACATCGAGTCTGGTCTGTGAGCTGTTGGCCCTTTCGGTAGCGTTAGATGTTGTTATTTATCTGGAGCTACCCTCGTTCACACTGCACACAGACTCCCTGGCCAGTTACAGGCTACTCCAGGGAGTGTGTGAGAAATTGGATGTGTCTGACCCAGTAGTTTACACGGTGCTGTGGAAATTTTGGGAGGTCTCCAGGAGGAGCAGGGTGGAATTTCGTTGGGTAAAGGCACACAGCGGAGTGGCAGGGAATGTCGCGGCGGATGGTGTGGCACATGAAGCGGTTGTAGGAGAATGTCCTATTGTGATTCCAGTACTGTCGCCTCAAATGTGTCGGACTGCTGTACGGCGGTGGGTGCTCTCACATTGGCAGAGAGACTGGGACGGGGCTACTGTCGCCAGAGGGTACCATGGGTTGCACCCGATCTGTGCGGCGAAGTTCTGCATTGACAAGTTGAGTTTCCAGGATGCCAAAATTGTTTCCAGGTTGAGGGTTGGGCATACCTGCTTCGTTCGCATCTCTTTCGATATGGGTGGGTAAGCACGCCAAACTGCTCTTTCTGCCAAACGGAGGAAACACCGGAGCATGTGCTTTTGGTTTGCCAGAAGTATGCACAGGCCCGTTGGCATTTAGTAGTGTGGATCAGGAATTTGGGGGCGATTCAGAAGCTGCTGTCGCATACAGAGGGCAAAAACCCAGTGGTAAAGTTGCGCGCAATAGCTGTGTTCTGTCGAGAGGCAGGCCTTGATATTTAGTGGTTTCCTGTTCCCCTCCTGGGCCCTCCAGCAAGGCAAGGCGAAGCATGGCATTGAGCGAGGAGAAGAGCAAGGGCTAGTGCAAGTCATGGTGTGAAGTAGTATGCAGGACCTACTTCAAGGAATGGTGTTGTAGGATGTGGTGCAAGAAACAGTGTATGGAGTGGAGCAGAGAAGGAGACAAGAGCGGTGGCGGTAAAATGGAGTGCGATAGATGGTGAGTTGGATAGAAAGTGCGACGGGAGGTGTGCGGTGAGCTGCAGTGAACAGTGGTGAGCTGTGGTGAGCTGTGGTGATAGGAGTTTGTAAAAGTGTTTTGGATATGTGTATGTATCATGATAGATAGGGCGTACGGCTACGGGCCACGGCTCTGATTAAATTATCGTGAAAGAATCCGACATGGCGGAGGATGTAGTTGAGCTGTTGAGAGAGCTATTAGAAAAGAAAATAATCACTAGCAGTGAGTTGAACTAAGGGCTTGTAACAGATGAAACCTTTGTCATGATGATGAGGGAGGCAAGGAAGATGATGATTCCGGAGGGTAGAGTAAGGAGATATGGAGTTGACACGGAGGTGAGGCCTAACTGTAGAAAACAAGATGGTGATCGGCAACAACAGCCCAGTAAAGAGCGGGAGCAAGAGAGAGAGAAGGGGCAAGAGGCAGCACTACACACAGTGAAGAGACTGTTCAGTGAAGCTGTGGCAGAGGGTGGAGGTGAAAGTGTTGAGTGGAGTGAGAGTGAAGCCGAGACTGATGTGGTGGAGGGAGACTCAGTGGCAGGATTACAGCAGCAGCAGCGCGCCTGTAATCTACAGGCCCTTAAGAAACTGTATGGGGGTGGACTGGCAAGTGTACCCATCCCAAGATCAGTAGTTATGGTGTGCAGTGTGGCAGGGAGGCCGTATTCTATGACGCAAATTTAGGCAGCGGTTGAGAACATTGTGGGAGTGGATGAAGTGGTCACTGTAGGTGCCCTCAGGGCGAGTCAAGCCTTTGAGGTGGAGGTGCGTACAGTAGCTGTGAAGCAGAAGCTGCTTCGTGCAGCGGTGAAAGTTAATGGGAGCTATGCGGATTTTCATGACCTTCATGAATACACAGTGCAGGTCCGATTACACTGGCTCCTTCGTGGGATAACTCCGCAGGAAGTGGCAACAGGGCTTGCTCGCATCGCTGTACTTGAAAAGCACGCCTTCGAAAAACTTGTTGTTTGGGGCAGAGTAGTGTGTGAGACAGGCATTCGCCTTGTGACTTTGCAGTTGAGAGAAGGAGTGTCCATTGAAGATGTGCCTGATAAAGTTGTGATAAGAGGGATCGAAACCTTAGTGATGGTGGGTGAGCGTGCGCCGAAGTGTCTGCGTTGTGGAATTAGCGGGCACTTTCGTCGCGTGTGTGTGAGCGTGGCATGCACAACCTGTGGCGTATGGCGTGACCCGCGACAACTGTGTCAGCACCTACAAGACGCAGTGCGGGAGGCAAATGAGCGTAAGCAGCAGCAACAACGGCCGCAAGTGGAAGTAGTAGGGGAGCAGCAGCAGTGGCAGTCATCAACAGCCGGCAAAGCAGTTGGCAATAGCACCTACAGGGCAGATGACCTTGTGCGCTGGTGCCCCTAGCCATATGGTCGCTAAGAGAGGTGTTGAGTCACGGGAACACGACAAGCAGTCAATTGTAGTAGCAGCAACTAGTAAGGATGAAGGAGATGTGTTGACAGGAGTGCAAGAAAAGATGCTAGGGAGCAGAGGAGACGAGAGTGACGGTCCCTGGCTGACGCCTCCAGCGAAAAGGAAGAAGGGAGGCATGAAGAGGGAAAAAGCGGTTTCTTCGCAAAACCAATGTGCTATGTCTGTGCCTGATGCAGAATTGCAAATGTTGATGCTGGAGGTCAGGTGGAAGTGGAAGCGGATGTGGAGGTTATGGCAATTGAACAAGACAGTGCGCTACTTCTGGGGGCAGGAGAAGATAGTTCTAGTACTGAAAGAGAATGCCAACAACAAGTAATGTGCTCGCAGGTGGAAGATAGCCAGGTAATCGTAAGTAGTCAGTCATCAGGAGTAGATAAGTAAAAAGGAGAGGTGTGGTAGGAGGAGCCTAACCTAACCTCACTAATAAATTCGCCAAGTTTACTATTGCAGCCTGGAAGGCGAGAGGGATTAGGGGTAAGTTACTTGAAATCCAACAACTTTTGGTGCATGCAGATATTTTGGGCGTTCAGGAAGCCAACAACATGCGGGGGTTTGATGCATAAGCATTAGGGGCAGATTTTGTATTTTCGGGGTTGAAAGTAGGAGGCTTTATCAAGTGGTCAGTCCCGTTTCTGGGTTTCCCAATTATCAGCAAGTGGTGGGAATTGACGCAGTTGCCATTAAAGTTTGGATGTGCGATTGTTGGGTCACGGTTGTCTTTCTGCATGCGACGCGGAATCAATCACCAGCTGAATGGGTTGCGTGGTTTCGGCAATTTTCGTCTTCTGTTATTGTAGGGGGTGACTATAATGGGCGTAGTTATGATTGGGGTTCGCTACAAGTGGATGTGCGTGGAGGCGCTTAGCAGCTGCGATTGACAGGTTAGGACTACAAATAATCCAGGATGGGACGCCAACGTTTATTCGGTGGCAGCAGGGTAGGGTGCATGAGTCTGTATTGGACTTCTTCGTTTGTACGCCAAGCATTGCTTCAAACTTCTCTTTTGCTGTATCCGATGATTTGTGTGGCAGCGATCACTTCCCTGTGATCTTGCTTCCGCGAGGGGGAAGCACTATGAGGGGAGAGGAAAGGCGTCATAAGAGGCCGTCTGTGGGGAATGGTCACTTTGCTGGGTGGATTAGTAAGAACATCCGTGTGCACAGAGGCGCTGGAAATGCGCAAGTTGGGGTTGGAGCGGTGCGGCAACGCGCTCGTCCTTTGTGGTGGACACACGCCTGCACAGTGGCAATTAGGGACAGGAGGAGGGCATATAGGCAGTGGAAGCATGCTCCTGGTGATGGGCTCTGGCTGGCCTACAAGCAGGTTGTGAGGGAATCCCATCGGACCCTTATGCGGGAAAAGGAAGAGTGTGGTAGTAGGCTGTGTGCACGGATAGGTGCGTCTCCAATGCTCGTGCAGGCGTGGTGGGCTTTGCGCCCACAAGGTGCTAAAGCATCGATAGCATGGGTTTACAGTAAGGATGCGACTAGTACTGATTGGCGAGTGCTGCGTCGTGAGGACATGGGGGATGCATTTAATGAGCGGTTTGCTAGTGTTTATGCCCTCTCTAGTGGCATTGCTCCACCTTGTCCTGCACCAGTACTAGTGTCTCAAGTGGGTGCCTTGCCATGGGAGCAGGCAGAGTTTTTTTGCTGTGCTTTCTGCATGCAGGAATTCCAGTGTGCAGGTGATAGATGGGGTGAGTTATGCAGCATTGAAATGTGTGCAGGGTGAGGAGAACAGGTCGCTGTTGGTGCTGCTACAGGGTCTTCTTGATGGTGGGGAGCCGCCCCCGGCATGGACGTTTACTATCCTGGTCCCGGTGCACAAGGCAGGCAGTAATAGGTCGGATTTTTTTAATTATAGGCCTATTCCTCTACTCCCATGTTTGCGGAAAGTATATGAGAGGATGTTGGTGCGCAGGCTCAGCTGACACATGGAATACTATGGGTGTCTGGCGCCTACTCAGTTTGGTGTCGCCCTGGTAGGAGTGCTCAGGACGCTATTCTGTTCCTTCTTTCGAGTATTAGAGAGGCATGGGCGCAGGGACAAGTGGTCATGGCTGTCTTTTTAGATATCAAGGCAGCCTATGACATTGTGTCCATTGCGTGGGTGAAGGCTTCTCTTCTGCAAATGGGAGTGGACCCAAGGTTAGTGGGAGCTGTTGTAGCTCTTCTAAAGGAGCGCCGTTTTGTCACCCGTGTTGATGGGTTCTGGTCGGTAGAGGCGGTAACGGATAGGGGCCTCCCCCAGGGGAGTCGTCTCAGTCCAACCCTGTTTGCCATTGCCATTAATGAGGTCTTGGTGGATCTTGGTGCGTCTGCCAATGTGGTATGTTATGCGGATGACGTCGCGGTGTGGTTTGTTGGAACAGATTTGGCTCTTACGACGTGCTGTGCGCAGCAAGCACTGGATCGCATAGGAACTCTGTTGAGTGACCGTGGCCTTTTGCTGGCACCTGCAAAGACGGAAGTCGTTGTTTTTGCGCGAGCGGGAATGGCCCAACGGTCTGGGATTGTACTGCGTGTTGGCAACCAGGTGGTTATGCCAAAGCCAAAAGTTTAATATTTGGGAGTGGTGTTGGATTCCAGGCTGGACTGGAGTAAACGTGTAGGTAATCTACGGACCAAGATCATGGCGCGTTCGTCCATTGTTAGGGCTCTGGCGAAGGGAAATGAGGTGAGTCGAGGGTCTCTCTTGGCAACGTACAGAACATTTGTACGCTCTCTTATAGATTATCACTTGCCTTTCCTATGTTGTGAGCAACGTCATCTCAAGACGTTGCAAGTGGCGGTGAATGTGGGCCTAAGGGCAGTATCTGGTTGTCTCAGCTCAATGCCAGTCCAGGGTTTGGAGGTTGAGTGCAATGAACCACCTCTAGTGGTCCGTGCAAGGGAGCTGCTTGTGTCTCTCTGCCTCCGGACTTGAGCAGAGGGGAACGAGACCCTGTTGGTAGGATCCTTGCGGACTACTGTCGTCTCAGTGACAAATTGTGTGAGGTGTTGGGAGAGGCAGGAAAGGGGTTTGCTCTCCTTCGGCAGGTGACAGTCGGTGTCATTCCTGTGGCGTGTGCCAGTTCGTATAGTCCGTGGTCATGGTGTCCAGCATTGGAACGAGTCTTTGAGGACTCGTATGTTGAGTGTGACATCTTTTGTGATGCCTCCTTTGTGTTGGCAAAGAGTGTAAGAGGTATTGGTGTTGTTGTACCATCACTGAAGATGGCGATTAGGCGACGAGTGAGAGCTGTTACCTCCAGCACTGTTTGTGAAATGCTGGCAGTTTCAGTGGCTCTTGACGTGGCGCTGGAGCTAGGGCTTCCGTCCTTCTCGATTGCCACCGACTCATTGTCGTGTTACCGGCATCTGCGGCAGTGCTGGAGGTGCTTGGATCTTGTGGATCCTCTTGTCTTCACGATAGCGTGAAAGTTTTGGGTTGCAACGCAGCAGAGCACGGTTGCATTTCGGTGTGTGAGGGGTCACAGCGGGATTAGAGGCAATGAGCATGCTGATGGTTTAGCTTGGGAGGCGGTGGGCTCCGATTGCGCGGAAGTTGATCCGGTGGTCTCGGCTAAGATGCGAGAGTGGCAAGCAAGCTGGGATGCATCCCCGGTGAGCAGATTGCTCCATGAAATTCACCCTGTGTGCAGTACTTCATCATGTGTTGAGAGGTTAGGTTATAATGATGCAAAAACAATTTCGAGACTGCGGACTGGCCACTCCTTGCTGCGCGCGCATGCGTACCATTTTGGGTGGGTGGGCACGCCAGTGTGTCAGAAATGTCTAGTTGATGAAATCCCAGAACATGTTCTGCTTGTGTGTGCGAAGCATGTACGGTGGTGGATGTTGTTGGCTCCGTGGACGCATGGGAACACTCTGTTTCAAGATTTGCTGTCATGCTTGAGGGGTAAGGATCCGGTTAGAAGATGTTGCGAGGTACTATCGGGAAGCTAGTATAGACGTATACGGGCAGCGTTCGTGGTCTTTGACTGGCGACTGGCAACTGGCGATTGGCTGGTGTTGTGAGGTGGGGCAATGAAGAACAAGTGGGTGTGATTGCTGCTTGGTAACCTGGTGCCATTGTGCTTCAGACTGGATTGGTTCAGTGCAAGTGTGTGTTTTTGATTGTATTGATGCAGTTCATGGTTCTGGGGTGTTGTGGTTGTGGTTTTGAGGTGTGGTGCACAGTAGTTGATGTAGCAGGTCTGGTGTTGGGGCGCATGGCGTGTTGTCAAGGCCTCAAATAAATCAGTGACCGAAAGAATCCGTGTTTCAGCTAAACGCATATAGATTTAAACCAAACTAGGCTACATTGTTAATTTCGAGGCTCGAAATTGGCAGCTAGAAACGATAGGATGGCGTATTTATTTCTTAAATGCAGGCTTTCAGAGCTGAGTTGAATAATTGTATCCTTTCCTTTCCATGATTTTATTGAGGCCATGACCTATTGTCGAACGCCCCAACTAAAAAATTACAACACGTCAAACCACACTACACCAAGCCGCATCAACATGCGGCAAACTAACAGCAACATCCACTCCAAGTAACACACTATAACAACAATTACACCACAAGAGATACGGAGCACCAAGTCTGCACTTCACCACTGGTTACGCTACATCAGCTCACGCATGTGTACTCCGTCAAACTCCAGCTCACTGGCACGCCCAGTTGTTCCAGGGTACGCTCACAAATACCGTCACGCAGTGGTCACGCCTCGGCCGTTACACAGTCCGCCACTCGTTGTCGCACCGACACAGAACCCTACCACCATGTCACCACTTTCACCGTGCACACCTTCTTTCCCTGCAGCAAGTCGGAGAGGGGGGGGAGGAGGGGAGAGGGTCCCAAACTAAACTGTGATCCTCGCCTCAGCACAAAACAAGGCAATGGTGCGTATGTTACGCCGGGGACCAACTATTTAATTAAATTTTTTATTTAAGAATAGCCAGGGTTTGTTGGAAACTATCTACGCTTAGGTTGGGCAAGCAAACTCATCATGCACTATAATGAAAGAGGGCGAGGGACCGACAATGTCTGTAACAATATGTCTGTAACAATCAGTAACAAACGGAGTAGTGCTTTAATAATGCTAACTCTAAGATCCGACTTAAAAGTTTCAAAGTTGGTTGAGTAACAATCACTGCATGCACGATCGTTGTTGGGTTTATAACCCGTTGGTAACAGAACGGAGAAACTGGCAATTGAGCGTTCTCCATTGAAAAAAGACATTTACTTCCATAACAAAACAAATCAGCAGGGGTTCATAGGGAAGAGGAGTATGGATGGAGATATTCAGACCACACAATAGGGGATTGCGGGGCGGGGGGGGGGAGGGGGGGCAAGGGTTGTGGGACGGGAACATGGGGGATATCGGACCATACAATGGGAGAATGTGGGGGGTAGGCCGCAGGGGAGTTCGGAGTTCGGAGGCTGAGGGCAGTAGGCGTCCTTTTCATTCCATACTGCCCACTACAGTATTTCTCTCAGGTATGTAGGAACCGGCTAGACCAGCGCATGTTACGCCGGGGGTACAACTAGTATTTCCTATATTGTATAGGATTCCTGTAAAGCTCCTATAAAAAAAGCTCCAATTTTTTTTACAAGATTCCTGTAAAGCTCCTATAAATCGTGAAGTGCTCCATATGTCCTGTATTTTTCTGTTCCGAACTGAAATATTGCCCTGTTTGTTGTGTCCAGTGTGTGGTGTGGTGTTTGTGGTGTTTGATGACTGGAAGCGGTAAACAAAACCTTTTTAACCCTTTGAACCTAACCCCCCCCCCCCCCACCAGCTCTTCTATATTTCCTGTATTTCCTATTTTTTTTAATAGGATTCCAGTAAAGTTCCAATGTATAAATCGTTAAGTGCTCCTACATTTCCTGTATTTTTCTGTTCCAAACTGGAATACTGCCCTGTTTGTGGTGTGTTTCCTTGCTACACTAATTATTCATTATCCTAATTGAAGAACATCGATCTTCCATTCCGTGGCATTGCAGCATCACGGTGTGAAAACGAAAAGTGAAATGGTCGATCAGCCAAACACGGCCAAGTAAAGCATGAACCGACCATGTTGTGCACTCACATGTGATAAAGCTCCTTATTGTATTGTAGGAAAATCAAACAATATTTATAGGAGATTTATAGGAATTATTAGCCTTGATGCAATTGGACAGTGTTACAGAACAACAATACCAAAAAATATTTATCTACATATACAATACGGAGCAGGCGGCCAAGTCACCGGCCACGCCATTCCGTCGTACAATCAAGTACCCCACCCTGTAGTGCCATCTATTGACGGGATTCGCCTTCAAATTCGAGTTGGGACACTTTTCCAAAGTCTTCGAAGAGATGGCGCCACTTACCAGACTTGCCGCACCGGTTTGGGATTCGTTTTTTGGTATTGTTGTGGTACCAAAGCGGCCAACAAAGTTTTAGTCGCGTGGATTGTGCCATTGTCGGCGGTTGAGCTAAAAAAAAAAAAAAACAACCCGTGTCTAGAACTTTAAACCAAACGACGATTGGTTATTATTTTCGGGGGGCCTCGAAATTGGCAGCCTGATACGATGGAAAGGCGCATTTATTTCCTAAATGTTCACTTCCAGAAAGGAATTGAATTGTTTTTAAGTGGGCGGCAACAATCGTTGCTTGCAACAATGTCGCCATGCACGGTATCAAGGTGAATTGTTTCAAAGGATTAACTTAAACATAGGGTTGCTTGCTTACTGAATCCTGTATTTCTCAGGGCTTTTTTTAGCCTTCAGTCAAACATACGCATGCGACTTTTCCGGGGCTGCACCGGAGGGGAAATGTCACGGGGCGGCGTTTTCGGGGGGTGCGGGAGAGGGTGCCAGGGCAAGTGTGTGTGGCGGGAAATGCGCGCCACCGAAGTGAATTGTTTCAAAGGATTAACTTAAACATGGGATTACTTGCTTACTGAATGCTGGATTTCTCAGTGATACGTTTTTTTTAGCCTTCAGTCAAACACACGCCAGCACCTTTCCCGGCTCTGCACCAAAGGGAGAATGTCACAGAGCGACGTTTTCGGGGAGGGGGAGGCGGGCAAGCGTGTATGGGGGAGAGGGCAGGAGTGTGGGGATTGGGGGTTAAAGTAATTGTGGGGGAGAGGGCATATGTGGGAGCCATTCACATGTTCGGTCTTCGGTTTGATAAATTTAAAACCAAAGACCAAACACCTGGAGGAAGGAGGGGGGTGCGCACGGGCACAACTAGTTGTTCTATATAATACAATAGGACACTGTCCAACTGCATTCTGGCTAATAATTCCTATCAACTTCAATAAATGTTGTTTGATTTTCCTATAAAGCTCCTATTTTTAAAAAATCCTATATTTCCCATTTTTTTCCACTAAAGTTGGTTGGGAACCCTGCGAGAATATTCTCCAGCTAAATTATCCCTCTCATTATCATGGAACAGAAAACCCGGTTTGGG
>JAHWFP010014816.1:0-17125 GCA_023313725.1 Lithobius niger | reverse complement strand
CATGGTAATTATTAGAAAATTAGTAGATGTACACACAGAGATGAAACGTCATGATTATTGTATGCGTGCAATGCATCATATAGTTACGGATCGTTCTTAAATATAGTTAACAATATTCAACAGAAAATCTCCTAGACGCCACATTTTAAAAAGGTTTTTTAGCAAGGGAAAGACCAACGGTAAGTAAATAGACCTTTGGGGCCGTACTTGATGTGGTGGATCGAGAAAAATGGCGGTGGGAGGTATATCCCTTTAATTACTGCCTCAAATCTATTCCAATCTTTACATTCTCTGTTCTGGCAAATTAGCCCAAGTTCAATTCATAGACTTCTGGTTGATCCAAGATTAACTCCAGGCTATTTCTGAAAATATTTAAATCAATTTCATTCAACGCCACCCAATTCCACCATAATTCAGGGCACATTCCAGCAAAATTCAGGAAAAATTTAGAAGATTAAGCTAAACCGTCGTAAACAATGGCAAACATCCTGTCCTCCCTCCCTCGTGTGAAGGACTATACACATATAGGAGGAATACAACTACTTGCTCAGCTGCCCCTTCTGGCAAAAATTGCTTGCACTGCATTACACGTATGTGTCTCTGTCTCCAGTCCATCGAGGAGCTGCGTATGTAGTTCATAGAAGAAATGGATTCGGCTGAAAAACTATACTACACCATGCTATACAATACTGTACTATTTATATTTATTTATTTAATTTTATACCTAAATTACTATTACCCCTGTTATGGAATTTAAATATCATTCCAAACAAAGTACACCCATAAAATTCAAGGGCGTAACAAAAAGGCTCTGGTAACAAAAATTCCAATTTTAAAGGTTTTTCAAGCCTTGAACTTTCGGTTTTCAAATTATATAATCCTTTTAAATGCTGTGCTAATATTCAGTAATACGCAGTATTCCCAATATGCAGGAAACTCTGGAAAATAAGTAGCAAGCCCAAGTATTCCTTGTAGTACCAGTAAACCAAGTATATAGTTTGTAGTCCAGTAATCCTAAGTATTCCTTGTAATAATCCTGCAATCCTAAGTCATCCTTGTATCTATTCCCGTAATCCGAAGCATACCACACAATCTTAGTATGGTAACCTTGGTAACCCAAGTTAATATTAACTTGTAACGATGACAATCCACTGGTAATCTTTGGTAATCCACGTTTGCAAGTAATCCGGCGTACACTATATTTTGACTAGTTAATGCCCCCTCGCGCCAAACCATGGATTGGATTACACAGAATCAGTTACTTTATGCATTCCTGGTTTGACTGAATGGAGCAAAACCGTGTCACACAGGAAAGCAAGCGCCTTTAAGGCGTGATCGGGCGTGCTTTTAAAAGTTAGTGGCAAAACAGGAAAAGTCCATCTCCGAAACCGAACCTTGCTGGGATAAATTACAAAAAGTCAAAAACACAAATATTACATCATGGTAATTTCCCAAAATCCCCCTACCCAGTGCTCCACTTATCCCGGAAATCAAAGACCGAATCGAGCCGGTTAGGATCCGATCGTTCCGCCTTAAAATCGAACAACAAAAGCTTCTTCGGCTCGACGACTTTTCAAGCGTCACCAAGAAACGCTTCCGGAGTTCGCTTCGATTCCAAATAAGCGCCAAAAGGAAATGAAGCGTTTATTGAGTGTGCTTTACGCGACCTTGCGTCTAGCCCAAACTCTGCTAAACAACTCACACCCCTCAACTGCGCCAAACACCCGCTTGACCTTCAAGCAGCGGGCAACGCTTGTTAAAAGGACTTGAATACGCGTTTGCTTTTTATTTTTGTCAACAAACAATTAATAAAAATAAAGAGTGCGCACATTGAAGTAGGGTCCATTTATACCCAACGCTATTTGCGGGAGACAGGTCGATGCGGGGTTGAACTGAGCCGGGCGGTTAAAGCAGCTATCACAACTGTGAAAACGGGTTTGCGAATGTCACATTTAAAGGTTTTTCAAAGATTTTTTTTCTCTAAAGATAGGTTCCTAACGAAATTAGGAAAGAAAATAACTAACCCTTTTGCTCCCCCTGCCTATACCAGACATTCACCCTATGTACCCGACTTCTTTGACGGTCCCATTAACAGTGCTGATTTAGGGTACACACCTCACCTGGAGTCACAAATAGAGCAAATATAAAAAAAAAAAAAAAAAAAACTTACCCCCCCCCTCCCCTTTCTCTTCCAAAAATATTAAGTTTTGTTAAAAAGTAGCAGTTGTGCCCAGCTTTGCCTGGGGTTTTGTTTCACCCGTGGTTGTTTCTCGGTTTTCGGTAGGTGTGGCCTAAACGTTGAATGCGACACGCAATTTTGTTTCTTGGAATACTCCCCTCCTTCCTCCCTTACCTCCCGAAAAAAAAAGTACCTTGTAAACCATGCGCAATGGTTGTTTGCCGTGACGTCACCATGAGTTAGCCAATGACGAAAGACAACAACGGCTGTTTGGCCGTCTGATTGGACTAGCCCAGTCACGTGATATGCACGTCACAGCAAACAGCCATGGCGTGTGGTATAGGTTCAGTTAATGCGTCATCATGCTTAATGGTAACAGACGCATTCGCCCTTCCCCCCAATCTCTTTATTTTCTAAAGAGACAGACGCGCTGCCACACACATGGGCATTTCTTTGTTCCATACCCCCACCCGGTTATCGCTTTAGCTTGAGCGATCCATACCGCGTGAAAACATGCAGCTGTTGAAAATAACTGCATTTCGTGTATGGCGTCATTTAAGACTTGCCGCTAAGATAAAATTGTTAGTCGAGGCAACAATGTGCCAATTTCAACTTTTCAGCGCAACAACCTACCAGTTTCATCTGTTTCATCAGTTTCACCAGTTTAATGCAGATTAATTTTTTTTCTTGTTTCATTACGTTCATTCAATTTTTACCGTAAAAAACGAAAGTCTAGTTTAGGCCTATTTTTTTTTATTTGTTAGTTTACAGTTCTGCACCTGAAAAGTTTTTATTTCTATTTCTATTTCCAATTCCCGAACTGCACGACAATTCTTTTGTATTAGCTGCTATACTTCTTCCTTTTCCCCAAAGGTCGCAGCATCGTCACGTGTTAGAGCTTTAGAACTGTTTATTATTGTAGTTGATATCGGTTGGCGCTGGTTCTATCCGCAATTGATAAAAACAAAGGAACAATGTTTTGTTGATGACAAGATTTTACTGGCGCGCCCTAGTTACGTACTCGTTATTTTCTTAAAAGGACATAACGCCCAACAAGAGAGCGAGCAGTTTTTCTGCACACTTCAATGAGGTGCAGTTCACCCCCTGTGGCACAACCAGAGCGACCGACGGGCGACGCAGCGTCGCAGAATTACAGCCTGGTGCTCTTGCAGAACGACTCACCCTGTTTTTTTTTTGTTTTTTTTGGTTTCTTTTTGCAGCATTTTTTTAGTGATAATTTCGCTAAAAATTGACTGATTTTGACATGCAAATAAAACGATTAAAATGTATTTTTTCGAGATATTTTTAATGGTGCTATTTTCGGAACGATAGGTTGGATACGTAGAATCGTAGATAAACTGACATAAATAACGTAAAGCAAGAAAAATAATCATACAATACAAATAAAGGGGTCCTGCGTTTTCCACACCATCCGTTGAGAGATGAGTGGACGTCAAGGTCGCATCTCCATAACATTTTTTTTTTCAACTGTCTTTGTTGAAGTAACAAAAAACATAACTATCGTTTCCATTCTGAACACTTTTTTACGTTAAAAATTGTGTCTGCAATTTTAGAGATCTCCATTCTCTGGTTCAATTTTTAGCCGCGGTTTGTCCCTTTATATGCTTGCCCCACAAAGGGGCGTTGGATGAAAGTCTAACTGGAAAATCGTCGAATGGCCTAATTGTCTAACGTCTGCTTACATAAAAAATCTGGAAAACATCGAACGAAATATCGTATAATGGGCAATCGTACAATGGATAATTGTCTAATTGGACAATAATTTGCGGTTTCCGATGTTATATGTGTAGCGGCAGCGAGCGAGGCTGAAATGGTAGACAATTTTCGTGTTAGACGATTTTTCGTAACAATGTTAGACTGTATACCAACTATGCGATTTTCCAATTATTTGACAATCACCCCTCGCCCCCAGAAAAAAAAGACGGGAAAAAAAAAGGAAAAATAGAACGATTATATAGGCCTATTACATTTGTGGTATCCTTATGCACCAGCCTCTTTGCACCGTGACTGAAGGAAGCAAAATAAAATGTCAAAAAATAAGTTTAGAGATAAAAAGTACCATCCTAGTTTACCGAACGATTACAACGAAACCTTCACGCGAGGTGCAAGCGCAGGTTCCTAATTCCCATTTCCCTAAATTTTCAACTTCATCGCTTCTTGCGCGCATGCGAGCGCGCATGTCCCTTTTAAACAGCCAACTATAGGTTTATGCATTTAGGACTGAATGGCTCAACCAATAGCGATGATGCTACCAGCAACGGCTAACCTATTTAGCAGGAACTACTCCTGGTTGATCCCCCTATAGGAACTAATACGGAAGTATAAGTAACAGACTTACACTTAGGGCTCCCACGCAATGGGCGGCCAGTTCGTGCGTCCAGTGGTCGTCGCGACCAAAAAACACGGCGACGTGCCACACGGCCATGTCCGTTTTCCCTTGATAATTCTCGATCACGTGGTGAAAAATGAACACAGAGCAAGTATGGTCGCCTGCACACCGCCCGGCATCCCAGTGATCGCCACAACTGTCTGGAAGCTGCGGCCAAGTGCGCGTTGCTACATACACAGTAAGCACTCTCGTTGGCCGCCAGGTGCGTTGGGGCCCTTATTCCTGTTTTGCAGTGTAACACCTGCCTTACAGGCTACAATCTATCATTATGATGTACATTTTGAGAAACTAAGTTCACACCAATCCAACTTACCTCACCATACCTAAACATAAACAACCTCTCTATGAAGTACTCATACTGCATTTTGACTGTGTAGACTTAATTCGGAATTGAATTCCGAAATGAAAGGAGTGCGAATCGAATCCGGATTAGCTTGCCTATACTTACCGATGTTTCGAGCACCAGAGGGAAAGCATGGGGAAAGCGAGTTAGTTCCTAGTTACTCAATTGCTCACCACAACACGCCACTGTCGCTTTAACACATTCATGCTTAGGCCACCCCTCACGCCTTTGTTTATGTGAGGTGCATTTAAACAAACCGAAAACGAACTGTGGTTGTTACCTGGTGTTGGAATCTTGCTAGTTCGGAATTTGACCTTCATTATTTTGTGTTTCAAGGACCGACAGCTGAGTAACATGAAGTGAAGCGAAGCGAAGCAAAGTGTGTTCAACCAAACTACGAATCCGGATTAGTTCAACTCGGATCCACTTCACTTTGGATATGTCCACCCCATCTGAGCGAATATCCTATTTAATCCACATGTATGCGGGTTAATGATGCTTGTACTTGCATTCCGCGGTAAGACAAGTGGATCGCAGTGCCGCCACTGAAGGTGTCTAATCCCTCATAGTCAACAAACTTATTTTCAGACAAACGTTCAGCTTCAATTAGTCTATGGGCATGCGAATCGACTTCAAATGGATGTGTATCTTGTCTCTGTTAGTGGGTGCAATTGGCACAACGGCCGCAGTTATCCCACAGATAGTACTTTGTCGACAACTAAACTAAGTTAATGTAAACAGATCATCAGATACTCATGACTAATTCTGGTAAATTGTAAACCTGAATCATGCGTTCCAAAATGGTGGATAACAGCAATGAGGAGGCTGTGTTACTAAAGCTCACTCTACTCTGTAAATAACGGGAGGGAGAAAGAATGGTAAAATAAAGGACGTTTCTATTTGATATACTGCGGGAGTCACTAGTCAGAAAGGATCATGAGAGACTTTCCAACTCGGAAGCACACGGAGGCAGACCCTCAAATTAAATGCTATCCGCTGATTAAAAAGTCTGACAGGATACAAAGTAATAAAAAAAAGGAACAAAGAAACAAACGACAAATGTACTTCCTTTCGACTGGGAGAATACGCTCATTTATTATGATATTAGCTGGTAATTCGTAAAAAAAAATATCAAAACTGGACACAGTACATTCCCCTACCCAGGAAGTTCTGACCAAGCTAGTGATAGGTTTCTTGAAGCTTATTAATGGTTAGCCTAGCTCTGTGGCAGAAGTAGTCACTAGGTAACATGAAACAGGTGTACCACAGCATCCTGGATCTGGTTCAGTGACCAAGGTGCAACAGCTGATCTTTAACACCACCCGTGTAACAGCCAACTACCAACTGTGGAACAGCGATGATGCAATCAGTTTTTGGACCTGTCACGTTAGACCCTACTTATACTCTTGTTTAAATTCAGGAAGGTACAACAGAATGAACTACACAAAAGGGCAATTTCCCGAAAAATGAACATGCACCATAAAATTATAAAGTGGTCTTACACACAGCATTTTCAGAAGTTGCTAATATTGTTTAGTTGTAACCTTTTTTTTAAATGACAAAAATGACAAGTTTGCCTGTACGTTCATAGCATCTATTGCTAAAAACTGGGTGATTTTTTTAATGTAGGTCATGCTAAGTGATAATCCTAGCAATGGTAGTATTATATCCTACATGTTTATTTTATGTGTAGTATTTTGAATTACCCAAAAAATAAAATATGCTTGCAATAATGCAATTAATACCCAAACCACGTTTGTTTACGTTACTGTAAAACTGCTATCCAAACTCCGCCCAGTCCCCAAAAAAGTTCTAGTAGTCATTATTTTTATACAAAGCTATACCAATACACACAAAAAATAAGAATCTTGAAACGTTAACTTATCATGGTGATGGAATTAACAAACTATAGTAACGGAATGACCCGCTGAAAGAAAAGCTCCCCTAGCATGGGAGAAGTGAAATATGATGGCCGAATATACCAAGGGATATACCAAAATAGTAAAGTTTATGTACATTTATTAGCTAGCAGGCATCGTTGATATACACGCTACTCATTGTGAACGGCTATGTCTTCTGCTCCTAAGATTGTCGATTGTCCTTGGAGCTGCTATTGATTGTAATAAAACTTATTTATTACAAACTATTGATTGTAACAAAAAATCTTTGGTGAATTTATTACAATCAATAGTTCTCTGAATGTAATGCATATGTGTGACTTTTTTTTAAAGAAAAGTACATTTACTCATGCTTTCGTCAGTGACAAACTAAGCCATGACAAGCTTGCTGTGCACACATTTCTGCATAAGTTGATCTTTGATGTGCACACAAAATATCCAGAAATTAAAAAGGTAACCTTTAGTGATGGGGCAACAAGCTAATTTAAGCAGCGCTACTTGTTTGCAAATTTGACTTTCTTCTTTAAAGAACATCAAATTGAAGCATCGTAGCCTAAGACTTTTTTGCTACAATTCATGAGAAAGGCGTTGTTGACAATATACATGGCACTGTTGAGTGACAAGTCTGGAGTGCAACTGGTGAAGCAAATATTAAGCGTATCAAGATTGTGTACATGCCTGCATCTGAGATGAATGAGGGTTGAAATTACTTACCAAGAGGTGGGAAGGGTTACACCCACTTCCAAATGCTCAAGAATAACTATTTAAAGCTAAACGCAAGTACATTGCTAAGTATCGTCAATAAACTCTGTCCCAAGCCAGCAAGCAGTTTTTTAATTTCATTTAGAAGCTGAAGACAATTTAGATGATGTACTGTACATCTGATGAAAATTCAGAATTTAGTAACCCTGAAGTGGAAATTGCTCGAGGAGACTTGTTTATGAAGGTAAGAAATCGGTCTGCCACTTTGTTGGACTAGTGCTAACATTTGACGACGATGTCGCAGAAGTTTCATTCATGCAGAAGCAAGATAAAGATGGCTTTTTATTGTTTCCTTTCCAGAAAAAGAGGACAAGTAGATTCCGACCAAGCTTTAGAAAACTTTGCAAACCACGTACGGACAGGCGAAACAGAGCTAGCCTACCACTTTAAAGCAGTTGTACACTGTGACTGTACAGCAGCAAACAATTTGTTCTTCTAACAATGACCAAATACAATACATAGAGGCGAACAGAGGGGTATCAAGGACCTTTCTTTTTCCTGACCTTTATGAACAGGTTGCCTCCAGAAATACAGAACCTCTGCTTGCTATTCGTTGATGAAAATTCATGAGCCTGCTCAATGCATGGGTCAACATTCGCTCTAACAGGAGGATCTTAGTTGGCTGTCGACTGGATCAAAAGAAACTATGTAGCCATGTCAGTAGGTATGATATAAAGAAGCCTATAATAACGAGTAAACCTTGGAAGGAATGGCTTGGATACCGACTACCACTGTACTTGCAGAATGTTGCCATCCCATTCACGACTGATAACCGACAAAGAGCTATCCAAGATATTGCAACTTTGTAAGTTTTGAGGACAAAAGTAGTCATAAAAAGAGGATTTGGTCCCTACATTCGCTCCACTTAAATCCCTTTTTAGCCCCTCTGTTCTTGTCACAATTATTACTTGGTTATCAAACTTTTTGACTCTACGATTACCACACAGGGGACCGGTGGACCATTTACTGCTCACCTACCTTCAGAGAACACTAAAAAAAGGGATCAGCAAAGCCACCAAACTCACCAGATTCTTAAAATTTAGTCAGAGAAACTTCCTCCGAAAACTTTCATTTGCCTTAACATCGAACAGCGGACACCTGCTTACCACACTCAGCCCTGCCATAAGGATGCTCAAGGTCTTTCAGCTTCCAACCTTACAGGCGAGCAGAGTGTAGGAAGACCTCATCAAATCATTCAAAATCGTTGCACTTGTCAACATAGACAAGAGCATTCTTCATTCCTTGGACCACCTTGACACGGACAGAAAACTGGAAAAGATTTCCAGGACCAACACCAACAAGAACATCTTCAGCCAATGTGTTGTGAACATTTGGAACAAACTGGGCTACCTTAGGTTGCAATTGTGCAACCTCTGTTACCTCTTTCAAAAACTAGTGCTCATCTCGTTTTGTAATTTAGATCACTCGGCTTAGTGCGTCAACCGAGCATTTTGCTGTGTGGTATTACACACTGCAATCCATTGCAGACTTCCCTTTGTAACCGTGTACAAACTGTGGCATATAAAAGAGACTGACTTCTTCTTGCACTACTCGAACTGAGGTACACAATCTGTAGCTGTTCAAACGAATGGCACATTAGGGTCCAGTGGTGTTGATCTCATGGTAAAGGCTTAGTTTCACAAGTCAAGAGTAATTTTAAATGTAGTTTTAACCACGTAAAAAAGAGTTTTACTTTGAGAACCCTAAGCTTAGGGCTAAGGAGCGTAGCCAGTCGTCACTATAACCACCTCTCAAAACCTTGAACCTTTACCTAGCCAGGAAAAATTGATCATGGTCCTAATCAGGTGCTATCAGATGCTAAACCACAAGACTGCTATGTGAGAAGGTCTAGGGTTCTAGGACGAGTCCCAATTTATGGACAGGTATAGAGAAAACCAGTAACCAGTGCATACTGTGGCAACCTCACTGTAGACGTAATCCGCAACCAGGAACTAAAGGGAAAGTTTACTAAATGTTCGGTGAAAATACACAAACATACACCAGTCAATACAAAAAAATATAATCCTGTTTAGGCTACTTAGGCCTACTTTGTTTTTCATCTTGGATATTGAATCAGAAAGATAGTACACCGTAGCTAATGAACGTTGCATTACTGGCGAATTGTCAGTGATATCACAGTAGGCTATAATTTACTCAGGAGTCTGTCACCTTCTTCAAGCACCTCGAACACTACTATTATATACAACAATTAGCTCATGATGGTTGATCAAACTCTCTCCACTTGCTCAACCATCATGAGCTACTTGTCGTTATAATAGTAGCGTTCGAGGAGCCTGAAGACGGTGACAGACTCACATATTAATGATTGATATCACCGAAAATTTACCAGCTAGTGCAACGTTCATCAGTAACTGACTAACTGTGTGCAATTTCTTTGGGTCACGTATCCAAGATGGAAACAAAGTAAGTAAATGTTTGAAAAACCAAAGTAGACTTGTTCTGAACACAGTCCTGCTGTTCCACGCTCAGCTACATCGTAAGGGGATCACCATAAAATCCAACGATCATATCACTTGAACAAAATTGGAACGAGTAAGCAGTTTGAAATTCTCACCAACACCACTGAGCTTCATAGAGTCTGTTTGTCACGCCAATCGTGATCTAGCCTAGCAGCCAGTGCCGGCCCTACGAGTTAAAAGCTGGATTTCTTCCACGGGGCTCCACGTCTTTGGAACCTTCAAATGTGTGTCTGTCACGATGTCGGAACGTAACAGAATGGACATCTCACTCAATGAGATCTTGTGCCTCGTGTCTAGGCAATGGACAGCAATCGTGTTACGTTTAACCTTTTTTCACGGTCATTAACATGCTCGTTGACTCGCTTGTGGAGCTGTCTCCCTATCAGTCCAATGTACACTGCCCTGCAGTTACCACGGGGAATGCAATAAATGACACTTCTCTGGGCGAAAACACCAGATTGGGATGACTGTACAAGCAGTAGCTGGTTCTTGGGTCACGACTGACGAGACAAACAGATTCTACAGAGATCAGTGGTGTTGGCTCTAATTTCAAACTGCTTGCTCGTTCCAATTATGCTCAAGTGAAGTGATCGTCGGACGTTATTGTGATCCCCTTACTTTCATTATGTCAACACGGGACTACGTTTTGTTTTTTACATTGACTGATTGTTATTTTCATAGGAAATTTAGTGAACCTCATCTTTAGTTCTTGGTAGGAAGGAAGGGTACGTAGTACGTTAACTGAAACAACTATTTCACCTTGCTCCATGGATTACTTCCAAACATACACCAGCTAAAACCGTGTCACACACTGGAAAAACCAACATTTCTTAGAGCATACTGATAGTAGATGCATGTACAAGAAAGATCAAACATTTAAAAGTTGGCTCATGCCAAGAAAGTGCCTCAGTGGGGGATGCCAACAAACGTTTCGCCAGAGTTGGTTTCACTGTCACTGCTTGCATCACTCGTCGTAGTACGCTCATCAGGGCAAGGGCCATGCCCATCTCCTACACCAAAGGTCCAGGTTCGGGTATGACCCAAGCCACCCCATGCATTTCGGAACGAGAAGGGCCCTGTGATGCCTCATGCTCATGACAATTTTTGGCATCCTAATAATTTCCGATTGGAGATACCTACGAAAAGTCTACCTCTCCTTCTGGCTACGACACGAAGCGCATCAAAACTCGAAAATATATACATCAAGATTTTTATTTTGTAAAAAAAAACTTGCAATAACAGCTAAAGTAGCTTATATGATCTGTATATCGTAGCATTGTTGACCAGCCTACATTCACAAAACACGTTCAATTTCGATTCGACTATTGCTATACAACATATGAAGTGTGTAAATGAAATTCGTAGTTTCCCTAATGCAGCAAAGATTTTATTTATTTATTTGTTGTTTAGGCACGATTCCCCTGGAACCCCAACGTTCGACAACTGCATCGCTGCATTTAGAATTGTATTAGAGAATCCCAGTGGAAAAATTTCATTTCCGTTTCAATCAGCAATAACAACACCGCGGGGCCCCCTTGGCATAAAAACAAAATTTACGCAAAAATTTACGTCAATATTTCGGCTATCACAACAAGCAACAAGGAGGCTTTTGGAATCAAACGCGCAAATGATACAAATTTCGATAGGGAAAGATAACGAGGTGAGAGATTCTCACATCAACTCACCACCATGCTCTCTCGCATTCGACTCCAAAACACAAACAAGATTTTCAATTCCAAAACGATTTTGGGCTACTTACCGCAATCGTAGATGAACCGTCTTTTATACAAACAACCAGTATCTTTATATATTCGTCTTTTAAGCACACACACAATCCTTAAAACGCAATCTTCAATTTTACATGATATATTTTTCACTTACGCAGCCACAGTTACCACCAGATGAGAAGCACTACAGTACCAGAAAATGAATAACCTCTCCAGAATCTAAACTTAAGATTACAACCGCACCTCCGCGACGGATGACGCTAACCTAATATTGGAGTACATTCACAGTGATGTCACACGTCACAGATCGGTTCGAAAGTTCACATACTTCTCGGAAACTGTTGGGTTTGTTTAGGGAAGTAACACACCGTATAATTCCAAAGCGTTGGTAGCTCGGCTCGTATTGCAAACGAATAACATACCAGCAAATCGTCTGGCGCTTAGCCCCATCTTGCGACAGATGGTCTAGTACGGATAACGGCAAGATGCACCGCGGCCAGGAATATGCACCCAAGCACGCATGACTTCCTTTTTTTTGGACGGACCCTTGACTCACTTAGTAAACAACACCCCACGTGGATTGAGTCACGTAGCCACGTGTGAACTTTAGGGGAAAAAAATAGGTCTTGGGCCGCATTTCTATTTCACCTAAGTCGACTGCCAAAAAACGCGTAGCAAATGTAGGGGTGTTGGGGAGGGGGAGAGAGACTGTCGTAAGTGCTGCCAAGTGTGTTAAAGAGTTCTTGATCTCTTCGCGAATTACTCAACGTTAACTGACAACCAATTGCCGCCTAGTCTAAACAAAACGAAACCTGGTGAATTTTTTTTTTGGGGGGGGGGGTGGGAGGTGGGGCGGGGGAAGAGGGAGCAAGGGCGGATCCAGAACGAAGTCTAGGAGGGGCCGCGATACGTTTTCTGCGTTTTCGTGCATTTTTGTCGTAGTTTTTCAACAATTTCGGCAGTGTTCCCGAGTTTATTTGCCCCCCTCGGTCCCTTCTTTGGATCCGCTCTTGAGTTGGAGGGTTTGAGAGGATGAACCTGTTAGAAGAGCTTCCCAAATCCAAGCCAAATATCGAAAACGAAATAATGGATTTTGGCGGGGATGCTTCTTCCCCCCCCCCCCCTCCCCCCCCCTCCCTCTCACCAATTGCGACCGTCTCTGAATAGCGAAGAAGTGTCTTTTGTGTTCGGATTTGACATCAATAACTCTTTCACGAAGAGAAAAGAAGCAGATTGGAAAACGAGAAGTATACTCCCGTCGTAGCATCTGGGGACTGCAGCGAAAGCCGTGTACAGCCGAACTGACGAAAAAATTTACATGTCATCCTGATGACTATTTTTATTAGATTTTATTAGTTTTCGTTTAGATGGCAGCACGCAATGGGAGTATATCAATGCTTTACTTTGGTATCGTTTTGATCCGGTTTTTATATTTTTAGCTGCATCTACGTTAAACACGGTCGACGTAAGAATTTGACGTTAAACATTGGTTAGTGTTGACTTAGTTCTAGTATTATCCATCAACAAAATCTTGGCAAAAAGGAAACCATTTCGTTCAAGAATTTGTTAATGGGAAGCGCTGTACAAAATTTCATACTGAAATGTAGAATTTATTGGGATAAGAATCTATCTCCCCCAAATCTTTTTATTAATGGAAAACAGTCTTACAGTCGTATTCCAGAAATCCACTCAAGTGTGAGTGTGAGAGGGTAAATGTGAATGCAAACATCTGAGGTAAGGGTCTACAATTTTAGTACAGACACAAAAGCGAATGTGAGTGTCCATTTACTCCACAACACGTATACCTTATCCTAAAAAAACTTAAACCTAGTAAATCATGCGGACCTGACGGCTTCTCTGCATTCCTTTTTCGTGAATTGCTGGGCGAAATTAGTTATCCCCTTTCGAAACTTTTCTCGATCTCATACGCTCAAAGTAGCCTTCCTGCAGCTTGGCGATCCGCGACTGTGGTACCTATTTTTAAGAAGGGTTCCTCATCTGATCCCACTAACTACAGGCCCATTGCTTTAACCTGTGTGGCTTGCAAGGTTATGGAATCTATCGTAAGGGACACAATGATTGTCTTTCTTGAAACTCACGATGTTATTACACAGGATCAGTTTGGCTTCCTCCCATCTAGGTCGACCACCCACCAGTTGCTTATGGTGTTGGATCGCTGGACCAGTGCCCTCGACGTGGGAATCCCATCTGATACCATTTATTTTGACTTCAAAAAAGCTTTCGAATCGGTCGTCCACCGAAAATTACTTCTTAAGCTGGATGGCTGTGGTATTACTAGTTCCCTAAAATCTTGGATCGCTGCCTTTTTGACTAATCGTACCCAGAGGGTGATTGTAGACAATCACTCTTCGACCGGGATTCAGGTTCCATGTGGGGTCCCCCAGGGGTCCGTCTTGGGCCCTCTTCTCTTCTTGCTATACATTAATGACCTACAGTTCACCGGCGAAGATTGTTATGGGTTTAAGTTTGCCGACGATTTAAAGGTGGGTACTGAAAACATTTCCACGTTTTGCTCTCCTGTCCTTGAGGAGAAGATCCGACATGTTGAGGAGTGGTCTAAAACATGGCAACTCCCTCTTTCGGTACACAAGTGTTGCTCCTTCCATGTGGGAAACCTTAATCCCTGTTGTTTGTACCTTCTGGATCAGAAACCACTCCCAGCGTACCCTGATGTTTGTGACCTTGGAATCTGGTTTTCCAGAGATTTGAAATCTTCACTGCATTGTAGAAAAATCTGTACTTTGGCATATTCCAAGTCTGCCATTGTGAACCGTTGTTTCACCTCTGGGGTTGTCCCGACTAAGGTTTGGGCGTTCAGGGTCTACGTACGGCCCATCCTTGAGTACGCTACCCCGGTTTGGTCGCCGTACCTTATAGGGGACATCGACCGCATCGAACGAGTACAACGTCGGTTTACGAAGAACTTGCCGGGATTCAGAGAGCTTAGTTATGCAGAACGGTTGGAAAAATCCGGCCTTGAACTCCTTGAACTTCGTAGATTGAGGTTTGACCTCATCCTCGTCTACAGGATTCTCCGTGGGCTTTTCACGGTTGATCTACCATTTTTTGATCTAGCTCCTCAGGCTATTAATACACGTGGCCACGACTGGAAACTAGTGTTTCCTACCTCCCACAGGAATTGCCGCAGAAATTTTTTCTCCCTTCGCATTATTCCCATTTGGAATGCTCTGAGCAGTGACACTGTTGGTGCACCAACTCTTTCTGGTTTCCACTCAAAACTACGCAAGGAACCATTACACAAATTTCTGAAACGCCCTTTACTTTCTTCCCTGTAACTCTTTTTCTTTACTCCTTGTTTTTTTTTTTCTATCGCAGGAGCAGAGTAAGTGGTCTCACACCCCTTCTGCCGCCCTTCCACTCCGTGGTAAACGTTATTATTATTATTATTATTATAACATCTGAGGGTATATTTCTGTAGATGCGTTTTGACCCTTACACCCACTTTTAGCCCAACTCACATTTGAGTGGATTTCTAGAATACGTCTGTAACGGCATTCTTTGCCTCAGAGAGAGCTGAATCTTAAAAATATTTACGGTCCCCCCCCCCCTTCAAGCAGGATAAACGAGCATGGTCGCACTATGTGCATATGTCAGCAAGGGGGGGGGGGAGGAATGGAAAAAAAAGTCACAGGGAAAAAAAAACTAGAACAAAAAAAACAACCATAGGGAAAGTAACTGCAGAAAAAAAAAATGGGGAAAGAAAAAAGCCACGAAAGAGCAAGCCATGAATAAAAATGCCACAGGAAAAAAGGCCAAAAGAAAATATGGGTAAATGAATATTTTTTCCTACGCTTTTAGTTTTCTTTTTCGTGTTGTTGTTATTGTCGGTTAGGTCACTTGCCTTGGCTCGCATTTCACCTAGCAGGGTGTGGACTTTCACCAGGAAATGGCTTTCCTAACGTTTATTGTTCGGCCTATTTTCTGCGGCTTTTATTTTTCCATCGGATTTTGTTCTTCTAAAACCTCTTAGTCCACCTATGCGGTTAATGTTTACGGTAAGGTTTAACTAATCCTATAAAAACAGGAAGCTCAGTACCGCTGAAAAAAACAGAAAGTGTTAATTCTCTACACAGTCATAATCTTTTTTGTTAATAAATTATACATTTCTTGGAACCGTATTAGTACGGCATGTGAAACAAACTTCTTGTGTAAATGAACCAGCTGTTTTTGGAAGTAAAAGAAGCAGGGACGGGGCCACAGGACCCCCCCCCCCCCCCCCCCACCTCCGATCGGGGTGTCGTCGGGGAACGTCGGAAGGCGTAGTTCACACGTTCTTACAAATTTGAACAAAAATGCTGAAAGTTGAGTTGGCCATTTTGTCTGATAGTGCTCCTACTCTGCTACGCCATCACCACCATCATTAAAAAGCTGTCTAGTTAATGCAGAAACGTCAACTAAATATATGATATGATATGATATGTAGTGACAGAACAAAACTTGTTAAGGATTTCAGCCTAAGTTTTCGTCGTTTGAACTCGTGATATCAATGAACTTAGCGAAAATCGTTGATAGTGCTAAACTGGAAATTTGTTTTGCTACTTTCTTTTGTTAACCCTTCAACGCCACTGTTTATCAGGCATCTTATTTACGAGACAACGTCTGGGATGACAACACTTGACCAGTAATCTCTAAAAGGAGGACATAAGAGTACCCGGGAAGCAAAAAAAACATACCCTCAAATAGCGTAATATGCTTCATTGCCCAGGACCCTGCTGGAGGAGCATCGGGCGTTTCCCCATACCCCTTGTGGCTTCGTCGGACCCCTGTCAAAGTGGAAAAAATTGAAAAAAAAAATGTGTATTCTTTGCCCTGGTGTCGGGGAAGCAGTACCCCCAGCCGCTACTGAAAAGAAACAGGGTGGCGTTCAAAACTTCATAATGAAATTCCCTGATTTTCCCCTGTTTTCCAGACCAATACTGGATATTTTTCCCTGAATTTTTTTTTCGAACGAAGGAAGGTTTTTTTCCACATTTCACTAAAATCGCTATAACGGCATCACATTGTTATGCTAAATCAAAAATTGTATTGCCATAACTGGTATTTGTAAACAGTAGGAAGCCATAACCTCCCATATTATTTAGGCCTAAGGAGTTTTCGCTTTATCATAAATGAAACAAAAAGGCTTTGGATTTTTACTGAAATAAAAAGTGAAATCCGAATTAGCTATTCTTTGAAGATAAAGAGACTTTCCGGAAAATGTTGAAATTCCTTTGGCTTTCTGTGTATGTTTATCAAATTCCCTGATTTTTCCCCTGAATTTTCCAGACATTCCCAGATATTTTCC
>JAHWFP010014815.1:37563-58622 GCA_023313725.1 Lithobius niger | reverse complement strand
CATACCCTATAAATTCTTGGTGATATCCATTACGAAATAAGTTGAGGGCTAAGCAAAATTTAGCCTGTAGGTCGAGGACTAACTTAATACTGAGTAGTTAGCCCCGAGGTGTAAAAAGCGGTGATATCCATCCTAGATTAGCGCTATTCCTGAGCTTTAACAACATTTTAACATAACTACATCGAGGGCTAATTTAGCCTAAAGGTCGAGGGCTAAGGCGTAAAGAGCTAACAAAACCCCAACTCAGTCCAACATGGATATCACCAACTTTTTTCTCCAGTCTACTAACTCCCAGGTCGAGGGTTAGTTAGATCCAGGGATAAGCTACTCCGGGGCTAGTTTAGACCTCAACTGGATATCCCCACTGTTAGTATAGCAGAATAAAGGAAATGGACCAATCATCGTCCTTTACAACTGCTAAGGTTATCACGGGGTGGAGAGGGACAATTTTGATGCTTTGGTTTCATAAACTAGCAAAGTACAGCGTTTAATTTGAAAGCAAATTAGATTGTTTTTAAATATTAAATAAATTGATGGAAACGCAAAAGAACAAAAGGGGCGCAGCATCACAGTGGCAACACACAGGAGTATGGTGTACCAACCTTGTACAGAAGTTCGTTATAATACACTTCTGTTTGTTTTAACCGATTCAATCAGTTAAAACATTGATTGAATCTTTAAACTCACTGCCACTCAAGAATAGGTACGGATTTAGATTAACTTGTTACATACGTAGTTTAGGATGGATTATTTTACGTTTTGGATTCGAGTTATTTCGTCTTAGTGAAAATCTACGTTTTAGAAACAATTTACTGTTTATAGCAGTAAAGAAATGTGCTAACAGCAGTAAGGAATCGCGCTAATATACGTATACAACAGTAAGAACAGGAAGAGGCTTCAAACGGTACAACATTGACAGGGAACTACCAGACGACGCACCTCCAGAACGAGTATAAAGTAAGTAAAAAAAATTCATTAACAGTCAAAGGTTAAATACAGTCGCGAGATGAGGTGAAATTCTCCTCACCCCTTCAAAAAAAAAAATCACTGGATTCCTGGCCTTTGATAGAGTTAAAAAAAAAACTAAATTTAAATCACGGGTAAATAATTTGTAAAAAGAGGAAACCTCAGGCGAAGGGCCCACAACTTGGGTTACGATTTGAATCTGACGGCATTCACGTTGTTCAAAGAAGCTTGAAGAATGATGACTACTGCTCCCTTACTCTTTAATAATAAAACTAAGGGCGCGTTTACGCAGCGACTCGCATTTGCATTCTCGCAGCTAGAACTCAATCGCGATGGCAAAGGTGACATTGCCATGGTAACAACGCTGAACGGATTAGCTAAATCCGACATCGTTTGAGTAAATACTTGCAGTCTTATAATCCGTGCCAATAATATAAAGAATTCCTACTGACGAAACAATTTTCCCAAACGCTTCTGAACTCACGTTATTTGCTGTTTTCGTTGCGAGGCGTCAGGCATAAAACCGCCGCCATGTTGGAATTTGAGGTGATTTCTAGCTTCTAGCTGCGAGAATACAAAAGCGAGTGGTTGTGTAAACGTGCCCTAATAGTGATACGTGTTATACCTTTTGGGTCGAGTCCTGCCAAAACGTTTGACACGTAATAAGGGAACAGTCTTCTTTGATACAATGAACTGGATATCAGTTGCGCAACTGCATTTGTACTCATTATCTTGCGATGCTCGTGTTCGTACATCTGTAAAAGAACAAAATTTCTTGTAATTCACGTTCATAAGTTAACTTCAAAACAATTGGTCAAACTTGCAGGGTTCCTACAGAAATGTTCATATGAGCTGGACATACAAAAGATTTCTGATCAAGTTCAAGGAGTTATTGCAGTCGTGATCAATTTGACGTATTCACTAAAAAAAAGTTTATTTCTTTAAAAAGATTGGTCACGGATTGACACGTATTTATCTACACAAAATGAAATTGAGCGATTAGGTTTTTCCAGGCTCTATATTTCTGTTTTCCATGCTAATTCCAGTGTAGCAATGCATTACAATGCTATACAAGTTGGCAGTTTCAATAAAAATTTATTTAAACATTATATTTGACCATGCTATAGGAGGAAACAAGACATCCAAGATGGGCGCCACCATTTTGTTTTTAAAGATGGCCGATGCCACATGGGAGCCGATACCTTTTGCGACGTCACATCCGGTCACGAGGCCAAATACAAGATGGCTACTACATATGGATGTCGTCACACCGGTCACACAACCAAATGCAAGATGGTTACCACCATATGGACACTGCCATCTTGGATGACGTTACTTCTGGCATGACTGTTTAGGATGAGAAGACTATGTTCGGCCATATGGAGATGGGCCATCGATGAATTTTTTGTTGACAAATCTTTAAAACCGTCATGTCTCCCAAACTATCGGTTTTAGAGTGAAATGATTTGTTGCCACCTCCAAATGAATCTTCACCCCCCCTTCCCCTCGTCCCATACCCCTATCCATTTATACATGGCCTCCCACCTCCAATTTTGGGGTAATAGCTCTTCCCTTTTCAGGGTAGAAAACAATTTCAGTAAAAAAAAATACAGTCGTTTGTTTGGTAGAATTTACATGGATATTGATAGAAAATATGCGGTCAGTTGTTTGGTAGAAAATACATGATTTGGCAATGTGTCAGCTGCTAGACAGACAAGAACAAGGTTGGGTCATGTATATTCTACTGAATTTCATGTAGATTCTACAAAATGAAGATAATTTGTAAAATGCTGACAGAAACTATAGGTTGTCCTCCCCATAAGATGTTTCTATTTTTAAAAAAAAAATTTTTTAAGTCAAACTAGTTACCTCATCCACCCAGCTATAATATTTCTTGTCATACCCTTTCAACTTTACCAGAAATCCTCCATCTTTACTCGTTTTTCAACCAGGAATAAATCTGGCACGTGGGACTTTTGTAGTTCATATTTGTAGAAAACTCCTCGTACCGGGAGTGGCACCGTGTTCCTTTAGTACCTAAGTGACCGGGTTGGTTTTCAATACTTTTTTAATTGTAAAGAGTTCATTAGTCCACGTCTGTTCGTATTCTTTAGCAAATTTACCTTTTACCTTCGATGCTCGTACGAGATTCTTAACTTTATACTTTCGTAACTTCATGGAGACGAAGACGGCATTCAGCTTTCATCGTAAAGTCAGAGGGTTCATTTTGATACTTTAATTGCGTGTTCCATTGTTCTGCATGAGTATTTTCTTCAAAATATCTAGCCACTGATGGTTCCCTCGTCTCGTAAAGGGTTTCCACATCTCCTTCAATGATCTGCTAAAATGACACGGTTGCTTTCATACCACAGTACGTAGGGTACAGTTTTATTTTATGTGTCTTCATCAGTTCGAGAAAGTTCACATTGTAAAATTCTTTTCCGTAATCGACTCCTAGATGCTTGGGTGCTGTATTGTTTCTCAAAATCGACTCGAAAGCAACCGTAACGTCCGTCACGACTTTGACTTGATCGGTACAGCCCAAGAGTATACTTTGACATGACATTGATGACGGTAAGCAGAAACTTGTTACGCTTATTTTGATGAGAAAATGCCATCATATCGACCAAATCCACTTTCCGAAGATCATTCGGACTTGTTACACTGATGATACGTCACGGAAAATTCTGTCATGACGGTTTGTGAAGTTCTTGAACTAACGTTTCCATGTTGTCCATTTTTTATTATTCGTCAAACATATTACGATGGATCGTATACTTCTGTTTGGGTGTTACGTAATGGCCGCGAAAACAGCTGCCAAACACTGATATTAGTGTGCTATACTTAGCAACGCTGGCCTGCATAGCACTAGCGATCTTCAACCTGAATAATACATATGTACACTTTTAAATGTGTAATGATTTTGTTGCAGCTTCCAATTCGGAGAGAATGTTAACAATTTCGTTTATATTGTCGTCACCACTAGCTAGTTTTGAGACATGTCGTGCCCTTAATCTATTCACCAATTGGATCAGATCATCATAGTGTATGTATTCCACTCGAATCGGTTGAACCTTGTTAGTCATACCTTCCCCAGTTTTTGAGGTTTTAATATCCTCCCAGGTGGGTTTGATAGTTTTCAAGTACTTTGTCGATTGGTTACTTTTCGGTTTGTTCATTAGAGGGTCATGGTTTTAGTAAATGGCATTGGTAGCTTTGAGGATTATACTGTACATCCAGCGAGTAGGTGCCTCCTTACAAGTCTTTAAACAACAACAAACTCCACAAATGGTGGCAAAATGGTGGCACCTATCTTGGAAACCAAAATGGAGGTACCCATATGGGGAGGGCAGCCATCTTGGATGTCCGTTGGGCAACAATAGTATTTTCCCCTACTCATGCTAGAACCAAACCAGTCACAAATTATGGAACAGGAATAAATACGGTTGGTTATGAAAGGGAAAACTGGCCTGGCATATTGAAACATTTTTTTCAGCTGCGTAAAGCAGCATATCAGTTGTAGACTGAGAACGAAGACTTTTCAAGGTAATTTTTATTAAAAAAAAGAACATTTTGATCATAATTTTTCTTGAGTCGATTCACAGAAAATTAGGATGTCGGTCCAGCCTGATATTGACGATCTATCAGAATTTTAAACTTTCCAAGACCTGGAAAAATGCGTTTTGAAATTACAGACTTTTCCATCATTTCCAGCTATCGTGAAAACCCTGGCAACTATTTTTTTTTCCTGATTGTGAGTTGCATGTAAGAAACTGAATTACACTGTAATCTGAGTGCTGATAAGTTCTTTAAAGTCGGATAAAGTTTCCGGTTTCTAGTAAGAGATCAATGTGAGAAAATGAACAACAACTTTTCCAGGTGTCTTCAAATAATCCAGGTATATTTCCAGGCCTGCAATTTTATTTTTAGAAAATTTTAGAGGATACATGCAAGCCCTTGAGTCACCCTTTTCCATTCGTTAACTATGCTAAAAAAAAAACCTACTTGCCCTCATTTTTGCGTCCACGACCGTGGTAAAGGTCAAAACATCACACCAGCAGCCACAACTTCCCAGAACAGTCCGGTCGGAGCTGAATAAATAAATAAATAAATTGATTAATAAAAAAACAAAACCATAAACAGGTCTGAGCCAAATAAAATCCTATTTGTTTTAAATGTTGTTCAATTAATGTTTGGTCAGTGTCGTCAATTAAAATATGACAAGCACCTGAATGATAACTTCGATTAAAAATATACAGTTAAAAGGCCCGGTGAAACAAGTATAATACTAAAAAGCAACGGTTTGGGAATACATCACTTCCGTTTTCAACCAAGAAGCGCCACAACAGCAAATCGAAAGTTGGGTAATAAAAATACAGTTGTATAACTCCTAATTTCGACAAGAAAAAACGACAGGAATGCAAACGTCTGAAACACAAACTAATGGAGCAAAGCCACTAAAGTAGTAGTAGCATCGAAAAGCTTGAGAATGGAGGCAGGTACCCATTCTCAATGATGTCTAATACAAATAGGTCCTGTGTGATTCAGCACCAGTGTTGGCCATAATGCTTGATCCTGCCCCCACCTGTCAGTGAAGGGGTGCAGAGAATCTTGGTAAATCGTCAATTCCGAGAAGGTCCTCTGCCATGATCCTCTGCTGGGATGAATTGCCTCTGCCTCGGTATTGGCCCTTGAACGTTTGAACCCTAGAGCCCAGTTTACCGTGAGGAGGTGCTCCTCTACCTGATTGGTTGAGGAGCACCTCTCCATGGAAGTGGTGTTTTGTACCTGTTACCGACGCCCGGAAAGGAGTCGTCCAGGTATGGTTCTACACGACAATGGCCTTGAGACTGTTTTGGCATAGGCATCCGAGGAAGGGGTGGTGGTGGCGATGCTCGAGGTTTCGGATTTCACATTAAGCTCTGGTGCAATGACGAGCAACTGAACGTTAAACGAGTTTATCTGCAAAATAAATCGACGTGGATCCCAATTGTATACATCTCGAAGGTTAAACCCCAAATTGAAGACCAGATGCAATTCCCACTTGAAAGAGTCTTCTTGGAGCTCGGATGCCTTTTTTCAGATGAAAAAGCACAGTGTCAAGCGTCCATATATTTCTTGTTTCGACTCTGTCAAGTAAAAATTCCTTCAGCGCTGTGGTCGCATTAGAATAAAGAAGCTCGGCTGCAGAATTAGCACGAATGCCTGCTTGAAGACTCCTTTGTCTTCTTTGAATTGTGATGAAAGAACTTCAATGTGTTTTGGATGGACAAGTGAGGAGTCCATTTCCATTTTCATTTCTTTAGTGACGTACTCTGCTTGCTTGAAGACGGACTGTGTCAGGACCCTTCACGTTTCCAACTCTGAAGGTAAAGGTGGCCTTGTCCGGGTCAGGGGGAGGAAGGACAGCTCTGAAAGAAATGGGCTTCCCTTTGTCATGAACCGATCCTCCCAGATTGAGGAGATGGCGGAAAACGAACGTTGATTGGGGCAGGCGAAAGGGTGAGCAAACGGGGCACCCGAGTTTGCGAAGGTATTTCTTGGCGAATCTCCTGGATTCGACGGTGCATCTGGGCACTTTTTACAATAGATGTCCGGTAAATGATGGTTTACTCTTCCTACAATGTGTTGCCATTCAATGTTCTCCTGCTGGTCCTAAAAATCAGAGAATCCTGATAATGCTCATACGATTTAGAATGGTAATCATCATCCGCGGACGTCGACGTAGTACTTTTCCTAGTACAAATGAGTGAGGAATCAATCATCCTTAAGGTTGGAAGAGGCCAGACTTGGTTGTTCACGGGCAGATAATTGTGACACAGGAGTTTCGCGATTGTGACTTGAAGCCGATTGCGACTGTGCGAGTGATTGTTGGCGATTATGAGACCGCGATTGTGACAACAGCAATTGTAACTGTGATAGAGTTTGCGATTGGGATTGTGACAACAACAATTTCGACTGTGATGGAGTGAAAGCATGAAATCAACGATGCTTAGGCATTATTCAGAGCTCAAGAACCCCTCCCTCCATATGGCACCGTGTTTTCACACTTATTTTCTGTCAAAACGTAAATTTCGCCCCCCATCTTTTGCCATTTTTCACTGACTTGTCATTTTCGTCCTATTATTAGGGATGGTTTTGCAAAAGGATACGGGGTGGAGGGGTGTCACATCCCTTCAATGATAAGTTAATCGACAAAACTGTGGCCATTTATTAATTTGTGTTTACTATTCGGAAACTACTTATCTTGCCACCATGCAAAAAAATATACTGGTAAAAGTTAACATTAATTTGCCGAAAACCAGTTTTCAGTGTTGGCCTAAAAAAGTACACCCCACCCAGGGCCGGATTAAGTTTACGCGGGGCCCTGGACACAATTCTTGACGGGGTTCCTTTCTCATTGTTCTCTACCATGTAAACAGCTTATCTAGGGGCAAATGAAAGAAAATTGTGGAATTGTGGAATTGTGGAAATTGTGAAATTTTTGAATTTCACTGTTAGTTACTTCTCATCTTACCTTTTAGAATTTTACTGCTCAATACTTTCTCCTTATTCTGCCCAATTTTTTTTTTCCAGTTTTGATTGTCAAACCTTACGAGAGAAGTTTTATTTAACTAAAAAGGTTTTCAGCAGGGCCAGGGGCCCCTTAGAAATTCGGGGCCAGGGACAAATGTCCCTGCCTTTATCCGGCCCCGACTCCACCCAGATGTGTCAGTGCACACACAACACTGAAGCTAAGTTTCGTTGTTGCTGACTCTTACACAACTATCAGGACGCGTTTATGCAACAACTTGCCTTTGCACACTATCGTAATAGCAAAAGTGTCGTTGCCATGGTAACAACAGTACCACGATTAGTTAGACCCGACATTGAGTAATGCTTGCCGTCTCTTAATCTGTGACAATAAGATAAAAGAATTCCTCCTTACGAAACTATTTTCCCAGTCGCTTCTTAACTCACGTTATTGACAGTTTTTTAGCGAGCCGGTAGATCTAAAACCGCCGCCATGATCGAATTACAGATGATTTCTAGTTTCCAGCTGCGAGAATGCAAAGGCGATTCGTTGCATACGTGCGTCCTCGCACGCAACTGCAAGAGGTATATGCAAAGTCTTAGAGAACATAAAAAAATGTCGGCAATTCTGATTTTAGCCTTCCAACGTTTAGCCTTCCCGACGTCCTGTGCTTATTTTCGTTCGTTTCGGTTAACATTTTTCACACGTCTTCTGTAAATTTATTTTTATTGCATCCCCTAGCCTTATTTCTGTAATTGCATCCCATTCCTCCCCACGTATGGGGTTAATTCTGGCCTTTGCTGGACTATATTAATTCTGGGCTGTCGGAAATCATTCTTTGCCGTGCGTGTAGTTCCAATTTGGAACTCACTACCCGAAGAGACGGTCTCTGCCGCGTCAATCTCAATCTTTAAGAAGAAGCTACTGAGCTGTGATCTCACTAAATTCCTTAAAAGGACTTACTGACAAACTCCTTTTAATCACTCTTCCATGATATGAATTCACTTCTTCTCTCTTTTCCTTTTAACGCTGGGAACGGTATTAGTGGCCTGCCCTTCCGTAATCCCACTCCCACTTTTGATGAGAGTAAACCTCTTATTATTATTATTATTATTATTATATCTCTGCCTCTACCACAACTAGTTTCCCGGTTCGAATTCCTGGGTTTACCCCTCACTTTTACTAGACTTCTGTCCACTTCTAAAAAGTCTAGTAAGAAAGTTTAAAGTTAAACCAGTTTACCTATAGGAGGATTAGTTTGCTTCAGGATGATATACAACTTAACATTACAGTCAATTATGAAAGCAAACCAAAAACAAAAGCAAAAGACGCTTACAGACGAAAAAGCTTTCGTTGTTCTCTCGAGTGAATGTGCAGTCCCACGCTTAAACGAGTGTCAGAAGAAATGACGGCAAAATTTTCCCCAGCAATCGCCACGATATTTCTGAAAATAGAAAGTTACATCTCAATCTACACTGCTCGTGTAACGTTAAACACAATCAAGCATGATCCTGCTTAAAAGGTTTTCTCAGATTGTTCTTAACCGTATATGATTTTTTTTTTCTTTTTGCGATTTACCCGCCATTATCTTCGTAGGGAGAAAATCTTGGACGCTGTCTCGAAAATATACCAGAGGATTGGTTCCAATTGGGGACTGAATAACCAAGTTTGGCCATATTTAGCCGTAAACCTTGTAACCATAAGGTACTTAAACTGCAGTGCTAGCACTAGACAACAGCTCTAAAACAGTCAGTTAGATTGTCCGAAGCACGAGGCAATTAAACACTGTACCAGTGCATGACTACAACCAGTTCACCGACACTGAGGCACTCTTGGTTGAAACACTATTATTAGCACGAGTTGACTTCAGTTTTTTTTTTTAATCTGTGGGAGCTGGGGCCCATATGGGTCATCTTTTCCATAGGAAAGGTCCACTAGCCTTATGACGTTTCTGTTGACACCTGAACACTGTCCTTGATTAATTGTTGTTCAGGATTTTGTGACTAGGGTGCCCTTTTTTTTCTTCACCCATTTTTGGTTTTTTGTTATCATATGATTGAAGTCCTCTCTCCAGCAAAACTAAAACTATTAATTTCTCCGTTTCTATTCAATATATTTCGACCAAACTTGGCCATATAGTAGATTGCAACTTTTCCAAACTTTACGCCAACTTTTATGCAATTCCGTGCAAGAGTAAACGTAGGGAGCGATACGTAAATTTGAAAACTGTTCACTTGTTGTTGTTGTTCTTGTTCTTGTTCTTGGCTGACACGGTTTCAGAAAAAACTACTGCACCTACCTAAAATCTGAAACATGATCTGAGCCAGAAATTTCCCTGGGCTTCAATCTTACAGGGACCACTTTTTCAATTGGTCCATCCATTCCGGAGTTACGGGAATACTTTGCTTTATTATTGGGGCCCTGGCCCGTCGCCATGCGCCCACTCTAAATATAATTACAAGATCAAAATGCAACAAAACACAACAATCTGACAATACCAAACCACAGTAAATTCGAGAAGTCCGATCAAGTTCACCATCTGCACTAACAAAAGCCTGGCGCCGAAGCTGACACTATTGAACACTTCTCCACCAGCAGAACAACCACTCCCACAAACTCCCTAATGCCCCTCGCTTCTTTCTTCCCATTGTTATTCGCACAAACCATCAGAAGTACAAGAGGAACAAACAGAGGCACAGAGTATCAAAGCAAAACCTTAGTTGCCTTGACAAAATTTGCAACTGCACGGAGGCACCTAACATCTTTCTTTGTTAGAGCACGTAAAAGCTCATCAGGACTTTGAACCCCCCCCCCCGGGGACATGCTGATGCAGAGTGCATTGCAGCATCAGATGGGCAACAGTACAAATGTCACCGCACATGCATGTGGCATGCAGGGTCCACCCGAGCCGTCGCCGATGCACAGGCAGGAGGGAGTGGCCCATTCTCAATCGGAACAAGATTTTTGCCATCCAGTACGGTAGCGCATCTAAGATCAGATCGCGTGTATTCACTGGTAGTCCTTGGCCCACTCTCTGTATAAAGCCTTAAAACGAAATTTTGTGGAGAAAATTTTGTACCAAGAGATATTTTAACCCGTGTTAGTACATGATATAGGGAGCATGTTTTCAAAATATCTTGTCTGGAAAGTGTCAACTGTGCCTACAGTAGCTTGTTGTATGGTAACAGTGGCACATGCTAAATTGTTGTACTTCAACTAATAAAATATTGATTCAAATAAATTGTTGCAGACAAGACAAGAAGTCCATTCAGCAGAAAAAGTTCGTAAATAAAGTTGCTACCAAAAGAAATGAAATATTGCCATGAGAAGGAATAAACAAACACCCGTCGTAGCATCCGGGAACTGTAGTGAAGCCTAATGCACATCCATCTTGACGCCACACACTGGGCTTCACTGTGGCTCTCGGATGGCATGACATGGTGTTGGTTTATAAAGACGCAGTGAATTCCGTTGTTCCTTGGACCTTAATGTCAACATTGCCCAAGAAGGAGTTGAACCAGAAAAGCACAACAGCACTTAAACAGATGCAATTTTCTCAATTGTACATTTGATTATTTCAATTAAAAATCATCCAAATTTTATCCGTGTACATTTTAACAAGTAAAGAGTAACTTCAATCATATAACCCCCTTTTTTATGGCACACTTGACGTTTTTGTTTGTAATTATATAAACTGAGCAAAAAACGACTTCGCCGTTTAGAAAAAAAAAACATAAGAGCTCGTATCCCCATACTCACAGCCGTGAAGGCACACGAATAAAAACGGATTAGAGTTCACTCAAACGCAACGAACTATAATTTGAACTCCAATACCAGGGGACAAGGACTGTTTTTGATCAATGGTTATGTTAGTAAGAAAATCTGTTTCGTGTGAGTAGGTATATGTGTTTTTTGAGTGCATTTATAATTTGTGAAACAAGCAGATGGGCCTAGTTGAGGCAGTTTTTTGCCTGTGTTTGTGTTTGAAGGTCGTTTGAGGTGGTTATTTCTAGTTCGTTTGAGTAATTACATGATCATTTTGTGTATGTACTTTTATCATTCAATTTCGTAGCATTTTGCTGTTTAAGGCGTCTATTTTGTGTGTGTTTGTGGGTTTACGTTTTGCGAATTAGAGTTCAAATTATGGTTCGTTGCGTTAGAATGAACTCTAATCCGTTTTTATTCGTGTACCTTCACGGCTGTGAGTATGGGGATACAAGCTCTAATGTTTTTTTTTTCTAAACAGTTAATTTGCTCAGTTAATTTGTTGGCTTTTTTCGCTTCTGTCTATCATGTGTCCACTGTCGACCGATTTTTGTTTTCAAAAAAACGGGACATTAGAAATGCATACTTATGTTCATGTTCCGCCCAAGGTTTGTCCCATGATTATTATTTGATGGCAACACATTAGCGTGTTTCTAGATTTAGCATGCGTCATCTCGATGAGTAGTTTGTTGATTCTGGATTGTTGCAATATCATGGCCAACAATCGCGGAAATAATTCAACTGGTTTCCCGAAGCCCGCATTGAAAAAGTAAATAAGTCCCTTAGTCATGTCGGCCGCCCAATTTTGAGGCCATCAAAATTTAAGACTTCGCACCCTACTGTTTAAAACTTTAGGATTTAAGGAAAAATCAAGACCATTTAATTTTGGTTCTCCACAACTAGCTAGCTAACTCAAACAACGATAATGTTCAGCATCATTTATTAGGGCCTCGGCCCATGGCACCCAACCATAATTGCTGCATCTTGTCAAGGAGGTGCTGATCCGGTGGCTAGGCGCCTGGTTCGCTATTCTTCTCTCCGTCCTTGGGCTCGTAAGCTTTTAGGGGTGCTGGGCTTGGGCGCTACTCTGCTTCAGCAGCGAGGTTTGGGTGCCTTTCCCGCGCCGAGATTAGAGTGTGGGGGACATCCGTGGTTCTGCCTCTTTTGGACTGCTCGATAACCTGCGAGACTGACCCCGAATGGATTGATATCTGTTGTGACGCACCGTTTCACATTGGAAGGTGGGAGGGAGGGGGCGGAGTGTGTGTCCCCGAGTTCCGTCAGGAATACAGTTATTTTCTCTGGTGCCTCCCATCGGCCTTTGTTGGAGAGTTGGTGGCCATGTCTATCGTGCTGGATGTGGCGTTAGATCTCCATTTGAGGCAGTTTCGAGTCCTGACAGACTCGGCAACAGGGATCCGTTTCCTGTAATCGGCTTTCAGGCGGCTGGATGTTAGCCACCCGCTGGATGTGGAGATCGGCCTGAAATTGGTGAGTGCTGTGCAGTGGGAAATCAGGGTGTTGGTGGGGTGGGTTCCGGACCTCGTTGGCACTTCGGGAACGAAGTTGCGGATGGGTTAGCTAGGCGGAGGCTCGCGGAGAGGGGCAATGTTGTGACTTTCCCAGTGACTTGCTGCCAGTGCTGAGGTGGGTATCTGTTAGGGTCTGGCAGGAAGAATGGGATGGCAGTAGCGTTGGCCTGCCTTTTTATGACATCCACCCAACCGTTGCCTCTCCATGTGGCCAGGATGCTCTCTCCAGGAGGGACATGGTGCTGGTGTCCAGGCTCAGGACCGGGCACACACTGCTGAATGCTCACGAGCATCGGCTGGGCATCAGCGTCTCTTCGATCTGCAGGTGTGGTACGGAGCCTGAGACAGTGGGGCACTTTCTTTTGGTGTGCCATCATTGGGCGGCCTTCTGGGACCGGATTCTGGGGGACTGGGAGGGTGACTTGAGGAAAATTTTGGGCACCTCCTCGCACAACGCCGGGACATTGTCCACTCTGTGGCAGGTAGTAAGGTTTTGTAAGCAGACGGGTAGGTTTGGCCGGACTCGGAAGTGACTCTGGGGAATTCGGGCGAGTACGGGGTAAAAATAATGTTAATGTGTCACTGTGTCACTGAATAGGTTAAGGTTTAGGTTAAGATTTTAGCGTGGAGCACATGACTAATGGTCTGTAGGCTCGTGTAGTAAATTAAAAGTAAAAAGTGAGCTATAATCCGATATTGTGCGCCTCGCCTATTGTAACCCCATTGTTACATGTTGCAGCATTGTAACATTTTGATATTGTTGGTGCATTTGTACTTAGCTTTAAGGAGGGCACATGGTCTAGGGCCAAGGCCCCATAAAATCTAATCTAATCCTCGGCCTCCTCCTCCTGTCCAAGTTTCTGAAATTCTCGTGCGCAAACGGACTTTAATATACACGGTCTGCTGGCTGTGTAAATATAGTAGACTAGCCACATCGCTAGCTTCGCTCGCTCCGTTGGCGTCGTCTCGCTTCGCTCGAGGTGGTTACGTATTCACATACTAAATGACTAATATTTACGCCACCATGAACCTCACATCACATGCAACTTAGGCTATGTTAGTATTACATTTTACATGATTTTCTTGTTTCACTTATTTTAAGAATTTATTTCTTTACGTCTTTGTACATATTCTTCCATTGGTTTCTTATCTCTTCACTTTCTAAAATAATGTGCCATTGCTGCTTCAACTGAGAACACACCAGAAAGTAAAACAAAACGACGACGCCCTAAAATTCGGAGTGAACATGGGGATTCAGTCACCAAGAAATCATAACAAAACCACACTAAACCAAAAGTGAATGAAATTGTAATAATAATTAATCAAAATGAAAACGGTTAAGAAAACTCCACAATTTACAACCAAGTACAGTCAACCGTGAATATCAAACACCAATGCCACCAGCAGCCGTGCAATGGACCATGTGCTTGCCTGCTAAGTTATTTTTCAGGCTCCTGCGTTTATAGGCCGTGCGCCAAAGGTCTGTATCGTTCGCTTTATCTTATCACTGATGCATACCACGATTTTTTTATTTTAAAATGTAAATCAAATATATCTTGGTAGGAAATTACAAACTCCACCACTTTTTCGCGATTCTGTATCCCTGGATGCCCCCCTTCAAAATAATTTAACTCCATCCCTAATTGATGGAATTTAATATTTTTTTTAATTAACCGTTATGAAATCTACTTTATAACGTTCATATGCATAATAGTTTGGCTGGGAAATGGGAGTAAACGGGAAGAATTTGATTCTTAGCATAAAGTGTTTTTTTTATGGGTTTTTCGCATATATGAGGGTCATAATAGCAAGTTACACCCATGAAAATAGGCCTAACCGGAGCACAATTTAATTATCCTTAATTTAGTCCTACTCCCATATTTGTAGGTGCCTTACTTCCAAAGGAATAGCGGTTCAAACACGCACGCACACATGCAATTTCGTATTAAGCATTTAAATTTTGTCGTGTGTTTGCGTAATGCAATTTAACTGCTGGGTTCTCTGTATTGCATTTTAAATATCTGTAAATCAACTCCAACAGCCTTTCCACCCATCTACTGCACGTGCTTCATTCTTGACCGTTGCCCTAGTCCATTGTTGCTGCACTTCGATGCTTCCAGGAAAAAAAAATCTGTCGACAATCGTTGACGTCGCGTATTGTTGTGTGATTGTTGCAAAGGGTCATTTTTCGTTAATTTGGGACATTTAGGACCTAAATTTAATTTAAGAATATGCCTACCAGATATTCGGAGAAATTTCTTTTCTTTCAAACCCTTTCTCCAATTTATGACGCCACTCTTCGAGAGGAGTAGAAGGGCACACATATAAAAAAATAAACAAACACACTGAAGGATTTTAATGATGTTAGATTTTTATTCTTCCTACTAAAGACGTTTCATTGGGATTTTCATTAAGATTTTCATTCTTACTACTAAAAATCACAGTTGTCCACGTTTAAACATTTACCATTTACCCGCCAAACAACCATACATTGAGTAACAATCCTTATGAACATTAATAAAGCAAATTCTATACAAGTTAAATAAAGCAAATTCTATACTGGTTAAATAAAACAAAATTTAAAAAAATTAAAATTCCATCAATTAGGGACGGAGTTACATACGTACGCACGTCATGCATAGCCTTCATGAAAATCAAAGGTTATTCGCAATAATAGGCCAAATAATATTACTAGGAAAGTTCAATACCTTTAGTAGGAAAAATAAAAATATTGTTATTAAGAAAGAAGGTTCTGGCAAGCACTGTTTGCTTGTAGGTGATCGTTTGAATTAAATATTTCCAGACGTAATAAGCGGAATTCATTTTTCTATATGTCAAATGGAAGAAAAAGAAGTAAACTTTAATTTCGCTCTGACATAATTTTTGCCAAAAATCAATTGTACTGCATAATTCGTGAGTGAATATAAAATTTTATGTTATCAAATTTTTCACGTTTACTGCTATTTCTCAGCCAAACTATCATACTTAGGTTAACAATGCATATGAAAGTTATTAAAGTAGATTTCATAATGGTTAATTTAAAAAAAAAAAATATTAAATTCCATCAGTTAGGGATGGAGTTACATTATTTTGAAGGTGGGGGGCCCCTAAAGTGGGGCCTCCAGGGATACAGAGCCACGAAAAAGTGGTTGAGTTTGTAATTTCCTACTAAAATATATTTGATTTACATTTTAAAATATAAAAACTCGTGGTACGCGTTAGTGATAAGATAAACCTAAAATCTAAGCATGTTTTTTGATAGTCGGCTCACGGCATATATTATTTGCGAAAAAACGGTACATAAGAAACACGTATTTAAGTTCAGGTTCCGCCCAAGCTTTGTCCCATATTTTTTATTTAATGGCAACACATCAGCGTGTTTCTAGATTTAGCACGTGTCATCTCGATGGGGAGTTGATTTTGCATTGTTGCAGGCGATTGGTCCATGTAGGATTCTTATCGCCTACAGGCAGTTGTTAGGTTCATTAGGTCAACAGGTGTTCCAATTTAGTTTCCTGCACTCTCTTGTGTGTCACCAATTTCAGAATACTATCTAGTTTCCTTCTTGCGTCTCTGAGTACACAGTGGAGTAAACTTGTTGTTGGAAACTAAGGATTTGCTTCACTCTCACGAGGCTTTGCTTATACTCAGTAGAATGTGATCGCAAGTGGACTACGAGTGTACGATTCCAGGTCCTGCAGTGCAGCAGAGCACGAGTGCGGCTAATATGCAGGATATCAAACAGACCATTGTGCTCACGAACTGAACTTAGCGGATGTTGAAGTGTATCGTAAATAGGGATGTCGACTTGTTCTGTATTTAGTATGTATGGCTGGCGCGCATAGCCACGGGCTACAGGCCCCCAATAAATAAATATACATCCGTGTAAACCTTTTAGGCTCAGGTAATAATAAAGAAAAAGAAATACTGTATTGTGGCAAACAATAGCGGAAATAATTCAACTGGCTTCCTGAAGCCCGTATTGAAGAACTAAAGTCATTCAGCCATGTTGGCCGTCCAATTTTTTGGCTACAAAATTAAAGACTTCGTATCGTATGGTTTAAAACTTGAAGATTTAAGCGAAAACCAAGACCATTTCATTCTGGTTCTCCACAACGAGTTAACGTTTCTCTGGCTAACAATGCTAATTCAAACAAGATACAATGTCAATGTTATTTTCCCACGCGTCCAAGCATCGTTGCATCTTGTTCGAGTAGATCTAAAGTGAAGTAGCTGAAGAGGTTAAGTTATTAGCAAGGGCAGTAGCCTTTACTGCAAGGTTGTATTTGTACTTCTTGTTGGCACGACACGTTTCTACTACAGTAAAACCTCTTTAATACTAACTTTAATGGGACTGCTAAAAATGTTCTTATTAACCGTACAGTAGTTCTAATTATACGGACGAGAGAAATTGGACTGCAACTTAAAAAAAATGTAGCCTACCGGTATACGGTATTTTCTTTTCATTCGTCCTTGACCTTCGCGTTTGCGCAAACGGACAAAACTCTTATCACTTCCCAAGATGGAGTCAACTAGCGATTGATGTTTTGCGTGAAACAAAACGAAATTCAAGGGGGAGGAAAAAGAAACTGTTAAGAACAACAAATTCGTAAAAATTAGCTAGAATTGTAAATATTTGTTTGTCTTATCCATACTTTCGTATTAACAGAGTTCGTTATAGCCGTATATATGTAGTGCTGACTGAGTAGCTGACCAACCAAAATCTTGAAAAAGTTCTTAAGCAGGAATTCTTGTTATCAGAGTTCTTATTAACGAGGTTATACCGTATTTCTCCGAATATAAGGCTACAAAAAAAAAATTAGTTGTTTCTCAGGCCCTGCCTGGTGGTCAAATTTGCCCCTTGTCGGTGCTTTTTATTTGCTAGTTCAAGCTAAATTTATTACCGTTACAAGGAAAAGCAATTCAGTTAGCTGAAAATAAGCATTATTTAGCCTAAATTAACCACTTTCAGTTCCGTAAAATTAAGTGTTTTGCAAGTTTTTCCGTAAAATTAAGATGCAAGTGTTTTGAGCAGTTGAAAGTAAGACTTGAGTTACTTCCAATAAAATAAAAAATAAAATAAAAAGCCTGGTGGCCTGGTTACTTTTTGAATGAAAATACCCGAGAAACAAATTTATTTCTTTTCGCGGCCTAAGACGATACTTTTTTTTCAAATTTGTACCATTAAAACAGCAGCATCGTCTTATATTCGCGTGCAAACCCATAACTCGGTCAAATTTTGGTCGATTTTGATGTTTGAATACACCATTCGAATCATTTTTTCGAGAGCTATCCATTGGTGCCAATTTTAAGCCCTTTGCTCAATTTATTTTTTGGATTATTTAACAAAAACTAAATACATTTTGAAATTAGCCTCGGTAAACAGTCCAAAATCAAAGATATTATTAAAATTTTGGTCTTCGAATCCATTACCAGGTAAATTTATCAGTATAATAACTAATAAATGTAATATCAAGCGTTATGAAAGTCTTGTTAAAGTCACCCGTCTTATAACCGCAGCCATTTATTTCTTTGGAATATGCGATCCCAAAAATGCTACTAGTGTTATATTCGAGTCGTCTTGCATCGGAGAAATACGGTACTGTATGTTCTCTACAGATCAAACTATTTGTCCTAGAAAGTTGATTCTTAGCTCATTTTACAGGTATTGATCCGTAGATGTGCCCTTTCCGTAATGCCTTTTTTTCTAATTGGTCAAGTGGTTCAGGGGTCGAAGGAGTTCTAAACGACCAGATTGGTTGTTTGCATTCAGCAAATGCCAGCTGTAAGAAGTAGACTGAAGATAACGCGTTTGTTTCCATATTGGTTTGTGCAATTTTAATTTTATTTCTGAAATCCTCTTAATTGTTTTTGACTCATTGAAAAATTTAACTTAGTTTCACTTTATTTTCTTAAACATCGCACTACAAGATATCGGAATCTGATATCGGCCGATGTTTTTTCAACATGGGAATCGCCATTTGAGCACATCGGTGCAGCCCTAGAAGCTGTACCACTTTACACTACTTAACATGACTATTTCTTGCTCCCAAGTGCTTGTTGGCTACATGTTGTTAGGTAAATTGGTTGGATGATGGCCATTTTCTCAGCTATCCTAAATACCAGGATACAGTAGGTTTTGCATGCATGATTTACCAATGTAGTGTGTTGTGTATTACTGCTAAATAAAATGTGGATTAACACTAATTTGTAAATTCATAGTTTAATGCATTTTTTTTTTACAAATGGTACCAAGCACAAGCAAGACAACAGCACTGAGAATAAATGTTAATCTTTTCTGAGAGGGAAATTTTCTGTAATTATTCCAGAAGCTGTAATTACGTTAATAGTGATTCCATCACCGGTGTAGATGTCACGTTCCGCTGCTGATACAAAAACATCTTTGATAATTGCTATTGCCTTTTCTTTGGTAACGGGAACGAACGGCACATTTTCCATATTTTTGAAGCCAATCTGAAATAGTATACAAAAAGTTAATGCCTGCTGTAATGTGATTTTGAACACGGTCCGTCTTTTTCTTTTACATGCAATTCAATGATAGTGTAGTACTTTACTTTTATAGTTATGAAATTAAGCGCAGCATTAAAAACACGAAATTAGATATGGTAATTACTTCAACTTTGTCTATTAAAAAAAGTATTACTGCAGAATTTTAAAATATAGCAATTAAAATGGCACATGTTTTATTAATTCGGTATCTATTTCTTTGTTGTGCATAGTTTTAGCGACACCCAAATTGCGTTGCTGCATTAGCATGACTGTACTACGAAGGCTGCCGCGGCATGAAATAAGTTTTAACTTGCTCCAATACTGTAGTAACACAGTTTCCAGGTCTACACGTAGGAAGTAATAATTTTATTGTTGTTAAATACTTTCCATTGGGTTTTTGTTTTTTTTGTTTTAGGAAATTGAAAACTTTAGCTATCATAGGGCTGCGCTGCTGAGGTATCACACAAGTTTTAACTACGTACCATAGTACGATCGCCATAAATTATTAACAAGACTTGCAGATGGACTGCCTTTCCGTATTTTGGAAACCGGTGGGTTTCGCAATTTTGTTTCACTTCTGACCCCGGTTACGATTTACCATCTAGGAAATATTTCTCTACAATGCAGTTTGTTGCTACTTTTGTCGAACGTAAAGTGCTTTAATAAACTGTCAACAACAGTGAAGACTATGTTTTGCACTTGTAACGTTTGGACATCCAGAATTTCCCAAACAAACAATTTTAACGCTGAATCTCTGAATAAGGAATTTCTCATACAAAGAACAATTAAGAGGAGACGTGACTCTAAAAAACTGAAAATTTAGCCAAAATTGTCATATTTGTTATGTGTTCCCTACCAGAAGCTAAGCTATCATTTGTGAAAAACGGTTATATTACTTTTAATAAATATGAACTGGCGTAAAAATAAAAACGTATACAAAGTCTGTAAAAAACGGAAAAAAACGTTTTATGTATTGCAAGCCTTTTTCTCAATACTAAGTTTATGCGTTACAAGCTAACTAGGGAAATCAACTGTTTCTGAAGTATTGCTTCTTTCGGCTTGATTTTTTTTGGATAGGTGGGGTACATAGCAAGCAAGGTTAAGTAACAATAATTAACAGATTAAAATATTTTATCAAATTTAATATCGTAATGCTTATATGACATTACGTAAATTTGGCTGGCCCCTGAAATATATTGGCCTTATCACGTTGCTTGACATATTCGGTGAAACTAAGTGTATTAAGAGTCTCTGTAAATGAATTAGGAGGAGTACGGTTGATTTCCCAATGAACTACTAATTCATAATAAAGGGGTTTGGCACGGCAACCAAATTTTATTTTTTAGTATAGTTTTATGCCCCAAGTTAATACATCAAATCGTAAATATCTTTAACCACTGTAACAGATTTTTTGGTTTTTGAGTAGCATCTTCCCTGAACTATTTGGTTGATCACCTTCTGTTCATAAGGTGAGAAATTTATGAAGAACAGCTTCATATAGGGCACGAAAAAGGGAAACCTGAACCACAACACAAAACTGAACAAAATCTTTTACATTGTTCAGTACAAAAGGTTTTGGACAGCTTATGCACACTGTCTCACAGTAACATGAAGATTGGAAAGAAAAGGAGAAATGCAAACTGAGTATTACGACTACGCTAGTGTTAAGCGGTGAGAAGTGTGCGACAAATTTTCAATATATTCCACATGCGCAAACACAATGCTTTGAGACACCTGGCCTCCATGCTATTGGTATCAGGAGTATGGGAATC
>JAHWFP010014815.1:0-18818 GCA_023313725.1 Lithobius niger | reverse complement strand
TTTTCTTTAAAAGATAAATTTATGCAGATTCGGTTTTTATGGACCACTTTACATTTGTCGATTCCCAGTTTGTAGCCTCACAATGACCAACCTGTAGAAATTACAGTCTTAATAAATTGGCAATAATTCCACTGTTGAGCCAGGTACGTATAATAGAATTTAATAATCTGTATTCGTTTTAATTTCAGCTCTCAGTGAAAAATTGTTTTATCCGTGGCTCGGTGGTAAGATATGTTCAGCTTCCAGCCGATGAAGTGGACACACAGTTACTTCAGGATGCAGCTAGGAAAGAAGCGGCACAAAATAAGCAATAAGTGATTGCAGCCATGTAATATTTATATTTGGTTATGTAGCATATTTTAATTTTCGGTTTCACTGTATGGTCTCCTGTATCAGGTGGACTACTACCATTTTCATTTGTCATCACTGTTTCATGCAACCGTTGTCGTAGTTTTTTTTTTTTTTATGTTTTGTAAATTCGAAAAAGAATAAAAAAAAGAAGACGACATAACTGATGTATTTTTATTTGGGAGCTTGAAAAGACTCAACTAAAGTTTATTATCATGAAGTAAAATTTGAACATTACTATCTGTATTTATTTCTGAACTTCCATCTTCGGACATACATTTTGTAATCTTCTCTCCTTTAGCAGCCAAGATTTCTTCTATATTTCTGAAACAGAATAAGCAGGCATATTAACTGACGGCTTAGTAATACATAATTACAAAAAATAAAAAGCAGTGCTTGGTCTTTTATGTGATGTTTAGTTGAATAGGGTGTCCTAGCAGCAGCATACTACGAAATAAATACCGTAAATCGTGGATTAAACGCCCATGGGCTTATGCAGTTAATTTGGCAAAAATATGGGGGTGGGCTTTAAATCAAGCATTATCAATTTTCTAATCTTTCTGGACATCTATTACAGAAAATTCAAAGCTTTTGAACGATCTCTGAAAGACCATTATTTTTACATCCTTTTAATTGCTGTGAAGAAGAGGGAGTCTTAGGTGCGAGATGTCTTGTGCAGGTGTTAGGAGCTAAAGGAAGAGTCACTATTACTACAGGGAGGGTGAAGGGGGCCAGTAAACATATCAAGCAGTACTATATTGATTCACATCATATAACTTTTACGTAATTTTTCGTAGAAAAACAACAATTTGAGGGGCGGGCGTTAATTCCACTATTTCATGATTTTGACTTTACAACATTTTAGGGAGTGGGCTTTAGCTTCAACTGGGCTTTTAATACACGATTTACGGCAAAAAGGAACTTTCCCAAAGAAAAAACTATACAGGTCCAGAAGGGCCCACAAATGTGCTCGTGCTTATGTTCAGTGTGCAGAGATTTTGGCAAAATTGTCTTGGATGTAAAGAACATTAATGTGCTTTCCTTTTTTAAACTGAGTGGTGGATAGAATCCTGCTAGTGATCAAGCTACAAAAAAAGCCTTTATACTTAACATTCACTTAAGACGGTGAATGAACTGATTTTAGAAGTTTTTAATTGGGCAAGTTAGCAATTTGGGCATTTTGGTTTGACCTGCTTAAACTTGAGTGGCGTACAGTACTTGCTAAGCAAGTGTGTCACTAAGGGGTAAGCAGGAAAAACCAAAACAACCAAATTTGCTAGCCTGCCCCAATTAAAAACTTATAAAATCAGTTCTTTCATTGTCCTATAGCGAAGGTTGGTGTTGGAATGACTCAAAGGCATTTCTTCAACATTGCAAAATCTATCGTGGAACTGTTGCACCCGAATGGTTCCGCCGGTTCTGTGATATACTTGGGGGTTAAGTTCAGTGCCGACTTATCTGTTGCAGGGAGGATGGCAGTGTAACCTTACACTCTTGGGCATGTTCTGCCATGGCATTGTATGGTCTTGCTATATGTAACTACGCAAAGACCACTAGGATTAAACTGTATGCGGCATACAATACTGTACCACGGCTCATTAAAACTGCAGGGCCTTTCAAGGGAATTGAACCACATTACTTATAGGGAACCCTTGAACTGGCCTTGTTTCTACAATAGGCCACACTGTGGAGTTCTGTGCCAACTCCAAAAATACCAACACTATAGTATTTGGGAAGGAGGAACCAGTTTCTGAAAGATGCTCTTGGCTAAATAATGCTAGTTCTGTACGGCACATGCCACATCTGAGCATTGAAATTTTTCAGGAAATTGGGGCTTTGGTGCCAATGCTGGCTCTGCAACCATAGCTTTGTGTTTTTACACTAATTTAGGTAAATTGCTCCGCTTTTGTTTTTCTTTATCGCGTTTTTTCCTACCCTTGTGTACTTAGTTGCAGGGGTTACAATAAATAACACCGTAAATCATGTATTAAAACGACCATGTGAAGCTACAGCCCCCCCCCAAACAAGAAATACTTTATGGTCAGATTCTTAAGTACAGTATTGAATCCCAGTGTTGGTTTTCTGCTGCAAGATTACTTAAAAAGTTAACAAAATCAACTTAAAATTAACTAAAGCATCATATATTTAAGGCTGTGAAAAGAAATATATTTGGTTCTCGGGCATTTTTATTCTGATAGTAACCAAGCCACCAGTATTTTATATTTTATTGTATTTTATATTTTATTGGAAGTAACTCAAGTCTGCTTTTAACTTAACAAACACTTCGATTTTAATTTTTACAAAGCCGCGAGCCGTTAACTTAAAATAAGAGTTGGCTACAATCAACTGAATGTCAAGTCATGCTAAATAATACTTATTTTCAGCACTACTCTTCCGTACTCTATGTACAGTAATAAATTTAGCTTGTGCAATAAAATAAAAAGTGATGACCAGGCAGGGCCTGAGAACCAATTATGTTTTTTTCGTAGCCTAACGAAATTAACGTTTTATGCAACACAATTGAACGGGGATGTGTTTTTAGCCATTTTCCAAAAGGTCACTTATTCCCTCTCTCTCTCTCTCTCTCTCCAGAAAGGCAGATGACCGTCATTCTGTACAGGTAACAATTAATGGCCGCTGCCTGTAAGATTGCATCCAAGATTGTGGTTGTGGTTAGAAATTAGTTTCTATCTGCCGGTTGGAAATATAGATGACCTGTAAATTTATTGCACTCTTCCCGAGTACAGTACGCTTTCTCTCACTGGAGGTATTTAGGTTGAAACGAGCTGGCCAGTTGCGTAACCCGGTCTGTGCATGTACGCAGCCCCTCTATAAAAGCATTCAATCGAGGCGGCTTGTCATCTTCCTCCAGCACAGCCGATATGATTACGCTTCCATTTTCTCTCCTCACCTTCGGTCACGAGCCAGTGTCTTTGGTGAAGTGCCATATCCTTCGGTCAAGCTGGCAAGATCCAAAGGAGCTCAGGGGACCCTTCGGTCTAGCTGGCCTCGCCCTCGTCCAGAAGCCCTTCGCCTGTTGACCCTGAGGTTGTTGTCAGCCCTTCACTTACGCCACAATCTATTTCCTTAACTATCGCTTTCAGCATCACCTCTTTCATGTGGTCAGCTTTCGGCACAGTCTCTTACACAAAAGACCAAGAAAGCCAAACATAAGACGCCTTTGCCTTCCTCAAAGTGTCGTCGCTCTTCTGTCGACACTCCACTAGGCCTTTCGGCTCGTTCATCTCCTCATTCCCACAGTCCTCCGCCTTCCTCACCTCCTCTTTCACCACATCAAATTCATGGTTTGATGGATCGTGCGATTCGGGATTTTCATTACAAAAAAGCGACTTTCGGACCATGCCCTGCTTTCGTCCTTGCATAGCAAGTCCTACACTCGTGACTCGATGTCTCACTTTTCCACACCTTCCCGAAAGAGGCGCCACTGTCCTGACTCCATCCCTGAATCTTCCAACAACGAGCCTGTTTTCGTTTGCTCTGCAACTCCACCCAAGTTAAACGTCACCATCACGGAAATTCTTTGGAAGCTGACAGCGAATTAGACTCGGCCTCTGCTCTCAACGATTCTCTTCATCGCTGCTCTTTCCACCAACGTTCGTCTCATCCTTCAAAAAGGAACTCCAACACTTTGAATGACTCTCTCCATGCCCACTTTGATAACAGCTTTACGGAAGAAGACAATTCCACTTCAAGAACTACTCCGAACGGTAAAGAAACAGTTTCAGCGTGCATGCAAAATCTACCGTATCCTGGTATCTAGGATACCCGACAAAATCTCTGGCATCAGGCAAAATCCAACAAATCACGTTGTACACTTCCACCTTAAAACTTGTTTTTCATCAGACAATTTTACATTCTGGATACTAGATACTTTGGTAGATTTTTCATGAATGAGTTTCAGATAGCTTCTTATAAAAAACCAAGAATCGTGGCCTCGTCACTGGTTATGGACACAGCCAGCGTAAGCCCCGCAAGCCCCGGGGCCCGCACCATGCTGGGACAGTCAACAACTCTCCTCCGCAATGGTCGCCTCCATAGTTATTTTTTCCCAGGCAGGTAGAAAATGGTGAACGCAGCCTCCTACTGGGAATGACGAGACACGTGTGGCGTCATTAACCATAATGGGACATACTGCGTGAGCCAGGGGACCAGTATAAATCAGCTCAAAGTCTCCGGCACCTGGACGAAATGTGACCACAACATTCTCGAAATGAAAGCGATCCTAAACACCCTTTCGACATCTGATCACAGGGATGACGGTCCAATTCCAGTCAGACAACACAACTGCTGTCGTTTACATTCTCAATTGCCTCAATACTGACAACTCCATCACATCATCTCCCAGATCTAAAATCTATGCATCTCCCTTCACACATTCCGGAAACCGCAATGTCGTAGCAAACACTCTCTCGCCAGAAACCTCCCTCAGGAGAATGATCTCTATAGACGTCCATCTGCAAATCTTTGGGGGAAACTCGTGATCGACCTATTTGGCCACGAGGCACAATGCCAAACTCCCCCATTTATCAGCGCAGTCCCTGACGACATGGCTTGGATTGGAAGTACTTGTACCCTTACCTCTTTCCACCCTTCAAGCCTCTACCTACAGAAAATACACAAAACTCGGGGACTCTTCCTTCTGATAGCACCAAATTGGCCGGCAGCACCTTGGTTCCCTCAGCTTCCAAACCTTCTCATCGACTTCCCAAGAAGTCGTCTAAAAGCTCAAGATCCGCTTTCGCAAAGAAAAGGGACCGATACGGGTGGCTACTATCATCCAGCTCCTTAAAGAGGAAGGCATTTTTTTAAGATTAAGCCTCCTGAATTGCAAGTAAAGCCATCAGGGAATCAACAAACAAAATCTATGACAGCCACTGGAAACGATGGTTTCGATTGTGTAACGGGAGGAAAGTCAATCCAATCAATCCCTCTCTACCTGAACTCGTAAATTTCTTCAACGATCTGTTCACGAAAGGATTAAAAGGTTCCATGATCCTAGTTTACTGATCCACTCTAAATTCCATATTCAAAGCTGCAAACAATATGCACCTCTTGGACAACTTCCAAATTTAAACCCTCATCAAATCTTTTGAAGTTGAACGTCCTCGATTCAGCGCACCTACCCTGACTGGCACCTCTCCATTATCCTGAACTCCCTTATGAAGGCCTCCCTACAAAGCTGTTCTCTAAACCTTCTCACTTGCAAGACTGTCTTCGTAAAAATACTGGCAACCAATCTTCGATGCAGCGAAGTTCAAGCCCTTTCAATCGATCCTGTCTTCTGCTTCTATGAGAACTTCTTAGCCACTCATCTAAGACCAAGCGCCTCCTTTCGTGCCAAGACCCAGAAACCTAGCGAACCATCACAACTGATCGTCATTCCAGCGCTTACAAACTGAATCGGCGATGAACACGAACTCGAACGTCTCCTTTACCTTGTGTGTGCGTTACGCTGTTACATCAAAAGGACAGAACAACGAATTCCGAAAGGGACGCAATCAACTATTCCACACCTTCAGAGTAGACTTCGGCATGACCTCAGCAGCCATGATCGCAAACTGGATCAGAACAGTCATCATCAACGCATACGAAGACTTCAACATCGACTGTGCTGACATCATCATCACGGTGACAGCTCACAAACTAAGGGCGATTTCTGCATCCTGAGCATTCCATAGTAACATCACCATTGCCTAGATCCTAACGGCGGCCTCCTGGTAAAGTCAAGACAGTGTTCACAAGTCACTATTTCAGGGAGATGTCCGTTCACGCTCAAGGACCACATCGTCTGGGACCCATCATCACTGCCAGACATGTCGTCCAACCCCGTTAAGCACTGAAAACACGTCCAAGGCTAATCCCAGAAGCAGATGTCCTGAAGCTGATGGCCTGAAGCAGAAGCCAGACTCATCTTGTTGAACGCCCTTTTCAGGGCCACCAAATCCTACGAAAGAGATCCAAATCCTGTTTTCAATAAAGTGCGAAGTTTTGAACCTTTTGGGGGTGCCAGCTCATAACCCTGGGGTAACCCGTCAGATGGCGACCCACCTCCTGCATTGGTGAGGTCTACTGTAAATGCAATAAATTTACACGTAATCTGTTTCAAGCCGGCAGATAAAAACGAGTGTTTTGCCGGTCCTTGTGTCGGCCGGCTGAAAATTGTTTCTATTGCCTAATACAAAATATACATTACCTGTACCCATCCTACCTCCACTCTTGAGTCACCACCATGACATGTCTAGAGGGAAAAGATGACAGGCAGCCTCGCCCGAATGCTTTTATAGAGGGTCTGCGTCACGCAAACCGGGTTACGCAGCTGGCCAGCTTGTTTCAACCTAAAAACCTCTAGTGAGAGAAAGCGTCCTTTGGAAGAACGCAATAAATTTACAGGTAATGTGAACTTCGTTAGGCAATAGAAACAATTTTCAGCCAGCCTGCCCTCAGGCAGGCAAAATACTGTTTTTACTGAGCAATGCATTATGCTGAGTTTTGGAGGAGTGACAACCTAATAAACTAAATTTATGAATAAATGAGAATAAAAGACATTGCGTTTTTGCTCGACTGAATCCAGATCACGTAGGTGAATGATGGCGTGGCCCCAATGCACAAGTGTTCATGAAAGGTAGAACTTTATTTGCCAAGTCCAAGCTCTCTTAGACTAAAAAAAAGTTTATTTTTTATGGACCATCTTGTACACTCGCAAAATGCCATCAAGCTCCGTTAAAGTGTCACTACCACCGATTAAAAGTCGGCAGAATCTGGCAATATCAGCGCATGCTTGAATCAAGTAAAGGAATGCACAACACCATTTCTTTTAACAAACAAACAAGTCATGAGCCTCCTTAATTATTAAGTAAAAAGTTGGTACGTACTCGGGCACCTGCGAGCAAGCTGTAAAGGTTAACAACACAGATTAAAGAACACTACCCCCACGCAGACATGACACAACGCGGCAAAGTGACGCTTCATTTTTTTTGCAGAGTCATGCTTCGCACTTGATTCGCCAGCAGGCGCAAAGATCTCCCACGAGGAGCATGGTATAATTAGAAAGACCGCCATAATAAATGCGCAGGCATGCACAGTGGGATCACGAGCAGCCACGTTGACACGTTTACAGAACACATCAAACAAGCTACATTAATGAGAGTTCGAGTCCGAATTGTGAAAGTTCTTTTTCTTTCTTTCGCAGACTACTGTGTTCCAATAAAGCCAATCTTAAATACTGATTTTTTTAGAATTTAACGCTTTACCTTCCGATTTCCTTTTTATTTAGCTTCTTTTCTGTGTTTCAATTTCACTCTGCTAATGACATCGGGCGAATAAAGTGCGAGGTGTTGCGTCATCGCCCTGATGCGTTGCCGAAAAGAGGCTTCAAATTTGAAGCGCTAGATGTGTTACATGTGTCGTATCTGTGGGGCAGTATTCTTTAATCTGTAGGTGAACTGTCTCACTGTCTCTAGACGGCGCCACTGTATTTTCGTAGATTTTCAATCCGTGATAGGCCCTAGTGTGTTTTCCACTAAATAGGCCTACGCCTACCTTTTTCCATTCAAATCTGGAAACCATCCTAAGTTGTCCGCGATCAAATGGTTATTTTGGCATCCAGGGCACTGAATGATAATCACTCCGCGTTCATACGCTAGCTTCGAGATAAACCGTTCTACTCTAGCATCACATTTTTTACAGGTAAATGCCAACTGATATTTTTTCGTTTGTCCAACTGTTCCTAAAGCTTTGTCTCCTTTCTTGGTCAACGCAGTATCGTTATCGTCCTTACTATATCTAAATTTACAAGAAGAAAGAAACCGTGCTTTTACAAGTGGCTGTCTATGTATTTGTGTGCACACAAAATTGGGAGCACGAAGTATTGGAGAGGTCAGTGAGGGTCTTTGCACACACCAGTGTTTGCTGCTAGTGGTACAGAACCGGCACAGAAATTTCCAAGAAGCCATACTTGTTATATTTACACAGGGAATAATTAACTTTTAAGAATCCAGTTCAAAGTGCAGGATTATTGTTTCACTGTGCAGTTTTACACAGCCGTTCGCACTCAGTAGCGCGATAACAGTACATTCGAACGTCCAGATTCGACAGACGACAACGCACGTTACCGACCACGGAGCCTTAAATACAAGGTCAATAGCGCCAGAAAATAAATGTTTAATTCCGATTTTCTGGTTCTCAAAAACTCAAATGATTTGTATCGTTCCATTGTGTAAAAAGATACGATGATGTCTATATTATAATATTTTTAAAATTAACAAAAAGAGAAAAACATAAACCTCAAGTAAGGCCAGCTGAGGGAGAAAGCTGTGGGTTTATTTCTTAGCTAAAGAAGCCACGCCGCCGCCAGAGTTGATGGGGATTTCATTCATTCTGCTGTCATTCCGATGTGAGCCATGCTGCAAATTTTCAATGCAACGGCTGTAAACTTCTATTCAGATTCTGCCTCTAACCAAGATTAGTATATTGCTCAAAGGGAGCAACGAAGGGAGTGTCTTGCTCTAAGGGAGCAACGGAAGGAGTATATTGCTCTCAGCAAGAGTGTGATAGGTGCACTCGGCTGTAGCACTGGGACCTAACGAACGAAGTGAGTGAGTGAGTTGCTCTAAACCGAGAAGTGCGACCGTCACCAACAATGGTGCGTTTGATTCGCTCTGTTTGGTCGTTTAGGAAGGTACCGTTAGCTGCTCGTCAGCCTACGAGCCTTGTTCTCATTTGGCCTTGTCAGACTTTCAGACCGGAAACGGCATGTTTTGATCAACTTTCGTGAGAATTTGCCGAACTATTCAAGTTTACTTCGCTTTATAACATCTTTCAGGGAACGTTTGTGTTTGGTGGATGCTGTTGTCGTCGATATTGCGATTTCGTCAGCCATCAATCGGTAATAGTCGTCGAACATTAACGTTGACACTAAACCTGTGTTTTGGGAAACCGTTCGTTCCTACCATTTTAGGCAGAAAAGCCTTCACTGCTGCACGTCGTGGTTCATCGATTAAAAATACTTTAACGCCGGTTCCCGTTTTAAATTTCCCGATCCACACTTCCACAGCTATGTCCAGCAGCAAGCTAGATAGTGTTTCTGACGTAGACATCGACGAAGGTCGTTTCAAGTACATTTTGATAAAGCTAGACGATGCCAGTGGCGACAGTAAACAAAGTAAATTCATTGTAAGAGGGTACAGCCGGGCAGGTTATCATGGTAAGTGTCCAAGTTCGGAAAACCTGTAATGTTACAAAATGCCCGAATAATGAACACGTAATATGAAATAAAAAGTGGGATAATGTGTTACACAGTTTTGCACAGAATAAAATACAGGTTGGCCCATAAAAAAACTGACGAGCAAAATTTTTTCAAGTCCAAACTTTTTTGTAAACCTCCTCCAGAACTGATGATGTCTAATAGAACGGGTAGTTTTGAGCGCCCCTTTACGGTTCTGGAGGGTGCTAACAAAAAAGTTTGGACTGAGAAAAATTTTGCTCATCAGTTTTTTTGTGGACCACCCTGTATTAAAGGCTGGTTGCCACCAAACTGCAGTTTACAGCATCTAACAACACGATATACGCTATTTGGTTCTTGAGTGCTTACGTGGAGAAACCAAAGGAATACACAAAGAATTATTGTGTAACCGTAGAGCAATACACTCAGTTACGGGGGCAGCATATTCCCATGGAAAACAACATTTGCCAAGCGCTATACCACGAGTTTAGAGGACAAACTGGAAATGTGTGTTGTTCCTATGGCGGCTCATTCAGACGCAACAACTTTTTTTCTACGGACAGAAAACTTTAATGAAACTAAAACTCGGCGTTCCAACACCAGATAAGACACACTACGAGCTAGGACGATATGGTAAACTGCACCCGCGCCAGTGGCCAGCTTGTTCCGGTTTCATAAAAGTTGTGTGTGTGTAAAAAAAAGTTGCGTGTCCCAATGAGCCACCATACTTGCGATCACTCAGTTTAAAAATGGCCGGCAAACAACACTAAGGAGAGCGAGTTTCATGAAGATAAATTGTGTTAACTAACATTTGCCGTACGCGGGTTGTAAAAATACCATGAATTGTTTTGACAGTTTGCAGCAGCGCGTTGTCTGTTTGCCAGCATCTTTGAACTCCACCGTGGGCCGGCTTAAGCTACGGTCACCAGAGCCATGTCTTCTGTGCTTCTGTGGTCCTTGGTCAAGCGGAGAGTGCTAATTGCGCTTGTAACCCTTCTGTGGCTACACGTTGTGACTAAGAGTTACTATCCCCTAGTTTAACACAACAAGCAAGCCACGTGCCTCTTTAATTATTGAGTACAAATTTGATACGTCTTCGCACACCTGGAAGCCAGCTGTAAAGGTTAACGATATTACTGCCGCGAGATGGTGCAACGGTAGAATATAAAGAATCTTACGTGGCTCCATCTAGTGGCAGTAATATCGTTAACATTAATAGATTGTTCCCAGGTGCAAAATGTACCAAATTTTTACGCAATGAGACACACGGCTTGTTTATTGTGTTAAAAGATATTTCTTTGTACATTCTTTTCAATTGCTGCGAGCAATTGGTACTAGAGCGCGCTTGATGCTGCAAACTTTAGTTTGGTGGCAACCCGTCTTTAAAAGACTTAAAAGTGCAGCGCTGATCAGACACAAATAAATAAACTAGTAATTAAACAACCACCGTAGCATTCGTTGAGTGCAGTGTATGTCACTGTATGGCCATCTAGGCAATGTTCGTATGCCCTGTGCCGTGACTCGAACCCAATTATGTGTCAGCATGTGACAATTTTCTCTTGTAGGCGCACACTAGTCTTTACTGCAGTTCTCGGATACTATGGCTTCGGTTGGCAAGTTTGAAGTTTCTTCCATGGGTAGGAAAAAAACATGGATTTCTTCCTCTTTTTTTTTCCGTCCGGAAGAAATACCTTTCTTCCATTTCTTCCGGATGAAACAAGTCTTTAATAACTAGACTAGGCTTACTTGTTCTTGAAGCGACTGAGTTTGCATGGATTTTTTCAATTTTTCGTCTTTTTCTTACATTCATTTACTGAGAAACCAATTTGGCCTCGGTGTAGCATTGAAACTTTTGTTACATGATGCTGTGTAGCAATTGATGATGGTTATTGATCTAGGAATTAGGTTTTACTGATTACTGTGTAAACTGTCATCTGTCATTCTCTAATTAAAAGTTTTAAAATTTTAAACACCTTTTTTAATAAAACCACAACTGTTTGTTCATTTTTTGAGTCACCTTCTTTTAGCTTTGTACTGTTTCTTCCACATCTTCCAAATCTTCCAGTTTTTTTTCTTATTTTCTTCCACCGGAAGAAAACTAACCCTGACAGGCTTATAAAGAGTGTAGTTTTTCACTGCTGGTTAATCTAACAGTGTAGACAGTGTTGGCTTATTTCCTGTGTTGGGGCGTAATTTGGCTCTCTCTAACTTGTGTCTGAAGTTAAAGCTTTAAGGGCTGTTTGTGTCGATCGATCTGGATAGTGTTGTGGTAGCTTAGTGGTAAAGCAGGTGACATGATATCGGAAGAACCGGTTTTGTTTCCCGCTCATGATGGCACCGATATTTTTTTCGTCTGGCCTAGATGTCCGCGCATTGATCTTCACTACAGCCCATGGGTGCTACGGCGTATGTTTGTTTAGCCTGCGAATATGTAAGTGCAACAGTAAATCAACGAATTTGTTTATATTAGTTTTGGCTTTGTGGTCACCATTGCGTCATGTTGAAGAGCTTCTTGGCTGAAATCTGGAAGCCAAGAAGCCCAGGCACAGTTTTATAGCTTGGCCAAAAATAGTCCAGGCTGCTGAATTCCTTACTGTCCTGCGAGCATGACTCCATTTGTAGCACAAGGAGTAGTGGCGAGATCTACTGGTTTGTGGATAAGCAATGCATTTTGATCGCTGCTACTTACGGAAAACACAGCAACTTTGTACTAAGAAATTGCAACCGAATCGGTCATTTGTTTTCCTCCATTAATAATTTTTTCTAATTGCTGGCACGAAAATATCCACTACCTGTAAATTGCAAAGGATGCTTGTTTCTCCTTGAGGTTTTTTCTCTGTCTGGAGCCAGCCTCTACGCAAACCCTCCTATAAAAGCTTTCGTGCCTGGCAGCCGCCATCTTTTTTCCTCAAGCTCTCAACCCTGACGGTTGCTTCGCTTCTCTCTCCTTCAAGACCCATCCTTCGTACCGAAAGATCATCCTTCAAGTGGACTGTTCGCCCATTGAAGATCCTTCGCCCGAACGATCCTTCACCATGACACAAGAATATCCTTCGCCGTGAAAGACGATCCTTCACCCTTCAACGGGATGCTTCGCCCCGAGGTCCTTCGCTTGCAAGACGATCCTTCGCAGCGAAAGAAGCTCCTTCCACATTGAGGTTCCTAATGTCGTCCGCTTGACAAATCATCTTCTCGCAGGGCTCCATTTCCCCCCCCCCTTCCCGGCAAGCCCTCAACCTGAAGACCCCGAAGTACTAGTTGGCGTTTCCCCATCGCCACCTCGATGTCCTTCGTCCTCGGCTGCTCTCACAATCTCCGGACGCACTTCCGCATCGCTCTTACCATGCGGTCAACGGCCTCATTCGCCTTCACCTTCGCCACTTGGTAACGCAAGCAGGACAGGACTCGCCATCAAAGTTCCGACCCGTCTTTACATCCGCCACTGGATCTCTCATCCCTTTCATCGCGCCAATCCTCCTATCATTCGACGATCCCCATGGCAACACAACAATAGTCGGCAAAAGACAACCACACCCTTATGGACCATGCGATACGTGACTTCAATTACAAGGCGAAGCCCGTAATACCCAAACCTCTGTTGTCATGCAACAGCAAATCTTACGTTCAAGAATGGATTTCTTCTTCTGACAACGAATCAACTTGAAAGACGAAACACTCTACCCCCATTTCATCGGCAAAGAAACACCGATTATACCTTCCCCTTTGTAACATCAATCCAATGTTCCATCAACCTTCGGATCTTCCTAACCGGCTTTGTATCCGACATCCCATCTCCGACGACGATGATCTCGACTTTGCCTCTGCCCTCAAAGAATCTCACGATGGCCGTCATCAAGTCAACTTTGAACTACAACCCCATGATCACTTGGAGAACTCTTTCCTGACTGAGAATGATCTTACAGCCATGCCCCTCTTCAATCTTCTCAAGACCGTTGAAGCAATCGTTCTGGACTGTTTCTTATGCAAACCCGCTCCACTCAGTTCTGAACCTTCCAAAAGCAGGGAACCTGTTAACGGCGTCGGCTTCGGCCTCAAGAAACAATCGTGAACCTGCCAAGATTGGTCAGTTAACCACCCTCCTCACCATCCTTCTTCGCAACGGCGGCACTTTGCTTGGTAAGGGCGAACCTCTGGAACTGGACAAAGTTACTCTACCCCACCATCCTGGCTGGGAATCCTGGTTCTTTTGCTCTTCCAGGGACGGTGCGGCAAACCCTTGGCATTTTGACACTTAACATCAATCCAAATTTCTGACCACTTATGGAAAGATGGACTTCGGCACCACCCTTTTCATCCCAAAGAAAGCAGAAGTCCCCACGGCTATCCTAAAAGAGAACGACAGGATCCTTCGACTAGGACACGGGGCCGCTTCCCAATCCGACGATTTGACAACTGCCCTTAACGCCCTGTGTGAAAGACTTGCACTGAATCTGCACTGCATCTGAATCTTGCACTGCGAAGCCAAACACCTCTACCACGTCATCACGCAACTTTTAAAGAAAAATTCCTTTGCAACAATTCATTTAATCAACTGGCTCACGAAGGCCCTTTTCAACTCCACCCTGCTTCTCAGGGACATCGCTTTAAGCACGGCGTCCACCAAACACGTTCTCAGGAACCAACCTCTTCATGAATCTGATACGCTCTTCGGAGGCCTTATTCCATCCTTAGCACAACATTTGAACATCTCCCGAAAGCCCAAACCTTCAGCACCCAAATTCCATCTGAACCCTCCGTTCAACAAACTAAAAAATCAGAAAGCATCATCCAACTTTCACGACTCCGAAACATTAAACCAAACCACCACCCCTGCTCCACGCACTCTTCTGGCCCTCCCCGTTCGCATCAAGGCTACAACCGGTCCTTTTGGGGAATCGATCTTTCAAAGGGGAAGGATTCAACAACAAGAAACGCAGCTCACCCCTGACCGCCGCAGCAGGCAGTCCTCTCTGGGCAGCAGAAGCAGATCACATGAAAGCCAATGGCGCCATCGGCCTTTCCTGTGGGCGATCATCTTCACTATTTCCTTCCGGCTTGGAGGAAGGTAACGTCAGACAAAACACGTTTCTCTATCATTGACAAAGTCCTCTGTCCCACCTTCCTCCAAAATCCACGCCTTGTCTCTCCACCTCCGTGGTAATTTGCACCCAAAACCTCTCCAGCTCTCCACCAACGAAATCGAGGATCTCCAACTTAAAGCTGCTATCCGCCAAAGTCCAAACCCTCTCTCGTCGGGCTTTTACAGCGCCATGTTTCTCAGACCCAAAAAAATCCGGAGGCGAAAGGCTCCTTTTCAATCTCAAACCTTTCAACCACTTCATGGAAAATTACCACTTCAAAATGGAAACCTCGAATTTATCTGCCTTTCACTCAAGCTGGAAGAAAGGACCGTCTTCATCAACCTCGAAAATGCTTATCTACATGTACCCCTCCACCCTTCCGTTCATCACTTATTTCGTTTCATGTATGGGGGGAAAGTTTTCAAATTCCAATACCTTCCATTCGCACTAAACGCCGCTCCAAGAATTTTCACTCTTGTCCTCAAACCCATACTAAGCCACCTCCACCTGAACAAGATCTCTGCAAGTGCTTATTGGACGACTGGCTTCTAAACGTCCTAAACCAGCAGCAATTAATTCAGAACAGAACTTCACCACGAAATTACTGAACAACTTATGCTTTTGTGTCAACTGAAAGAAATCAAGACTCACACCGTCCCAACACTTCACGTTTCTCTGCGTCACTTTCAATCTTGCATCCGCAACTGTAATGCCATCGGAAGAAAAGAGTCATCAATCTGCTTCAACATTCCAACGTTTTTCGTCAGTCAACCATCCACTTCCTGACATCCCTCAGCTCTCTAATAGGAAAGATGGAGTCCATGGCATACCTTATCCCTTACGGCAGATGGATGACACTCCCGTTTAACCACTTACAGATCGACACCTCGGCCTCGTCTCAGACACGAACAAAGGCTTTGACACCAACCAACAATCTCTTTCTATGGAAAGCCTGCACTGGTGGTCCAACGTTCACAATCTTTACCAATCAGTCCCTCTTCACGAACTGCTATTCTTCACGGATGCTTCGATGAACGGTTGCGGAGCCCACATCAACCAATACGAAATCTCAGGTCTTTGGCCTCCCCAGACTTCAGACCACGTCGACACTGGAATTGACGGCCATCCTCAACGCACTCCATCATTTTTGGCATCTTGTAGCAAGCAAAACAGTTAGTCATAATTACTGGAATTATGTAGAAAATTTCCGCTCATTTTCACAACGAGGACACTTTTTAATGTCCAGCTAATTTTCGGTGGCTGGCTGCCACCATCCTCAGGCACTCCGACGAAAGTTTTTGGCCTCCGTGTGCTCCTACATCGTCGTCGTCTGGCCTCCCGTATCTGGTGGGCAGCATACTCTCGAGTTCATCTAGTTTCCACTTCCTGCCAAGGTTATTTCAGGTCGTTGCCAATGACGTTTTCGACCCGGGGAAATGTTGGCACTTGAATATTCATTAGCGTTACACCACCAATTTCATACAGTCGAATGGCAATTGATTCTAAGCATCTCAGCTGCCTGTCGTATTTAGAATTCGACTTCACAGTGTCTCAGTTTTTCCCATCCAATACTATGCTTAGACTCCATGCAGTGAGCTGCGATGCCGTTGTCTTCTTTTTTGTTTCTCACATTGGCCATGTGCTGCCCCATTCTCGTCCGGATTCCCTTCCTCGTCTCACCTATATAGACGGCATCGCAGTCTCTGCATGGAATCTTGTAGACGCCTTCTCGAATGTTTTTCACTCCTCCCATCATTTCTTCATCTTCCAGCTTCTGTGTCCTCCTCACCATTCTTCCTTCTTGTTCCTTCTTCTTCGTTCTTCCTTTCGTCAGTTTTTTTATGTTATCTGTATTTTTAAAGTATGTAGTGAATTCGCTTTTATCCAACACCCGCTTTATCGGTTCACTGACCCCTTCGAGATGTGTAAGTACACTTTCGGCCCTCATTCTTTTTCTCTTCCCTCCGTCTGTGTTTCGCTGATTTTCTTTTTCTCGTTTCCCACTTTCTTCCTCATTTCATTCAAAAGTCCACCTGGATACCCCAGCTTTAAAAACCGTGATGGTTTCAACAGCTCATAGGTGTGCTTCGTTGCTTGTATTTGCCTTCAGCAAAATGTTCATTTTTAGCCAACTGTTTGGTGTTTGGTATAGAATTTGTGCATTACAATGCTGTTTTTACGGTCATTTCAAAAGGGGGGTGTGCCTCTCATGAATACTCAGGAACCGGCATATCCTCAATTGGCTCAGCTTGTCACTCCAGATTTGTCTAATCCTCTCAATGCAAAGTGGAATAAATGGCTACTAAGGCCCACTAGGATGATAAGTGACGCATCTAGTGACAACTGAAAAGCACGGGAGTTTCAATTAGTGTAGGCTACATAACTACTTTCTGCAAACGAACGACATGTGAGAGTTAATTGTAAACTGAAGTAGTATTTTGAGTGGCCTGAAGAAGGTGACAAACTCACGAGTAACTTTACTGGTGATATCACCGAAAATTCGCCTGCTGTGCAACTTCCGACTGGGAATTTGTGCTGCAATTTTGTTTTTTTGTGTGTTTTTAAGATGAATGTAAGTAGTAGATTAAAAAAAACATGGTAGACTATCACTCAACATTTTCGAGCTTAAGTAGAAAATATAGCTTAGGTAGAAAATATTTCTACCTAATCGGCAACCAGCGTACTGGTATTTCGACATCATAATAGAAGGGGAAAATGCACCTTGCCACGCAGCTTAACAAAGATGAACAGTTACTCTATTTTAAATTTTCGGTGATTAGGCCTATGATCACGTTCTTCAGACAACTGCTTCCACAACATGGAGAGTTCACATCTCAACAAACGTAAGTTTCACATTTGAAATTTGTGCACGTGCATCAGTTACCAGATCTGGACCAACTGATGCACGTGTGCGAATTTCAAACGTAAAACTTGTGTTATGTTGTGATGTGAACACTCGTGTCATGAGAGTGTTTTTCTGAAGAAGGCAAAAATTTTAAAAAGAATAACTGTTTATCATTGTTCGATCTGCAGTGTTGTTTTAAAGGTGCATTTTCCCTTTTATTATTCCTATGTAATGTCGTTTGAATCGGTTCACAAAACTTGTCTTTATTGGGAGAACAAACAGGTGGACCAAGCAAAACACCAAATCATTGAAGTTCACAGTACATCACTTGATCAGTTAAATAGCTAGTGGAGTAGGGTGGGGGATTATTTTGTGTGATCTCCGGAAAATTTGTATGAGTATCCAGTTTTTACAATTCTGGTACGGTTGTGGTCTGTGATGTGTAGGCTATTCATAGGGAACTCTTGGCTGGCCATTCCACATAAACGATAATTGATGTACGTAGTAGACACGCGACATTACTTTTAAAGAAAATGTGGAATTTCCCCTCAAGAAAATCTCACTATCGCACCATACTGTGAGTTGTCCATAGTTATCTGGTAAAATCAGTAAGAAAAAATAAAAGTGACAGATTTTTCATTGTATGTGGGACCACTTATAGCTTTAATGTTATGCTAAAATACCATTCATTTGTACTATAGGCTAATGCTGGTCTGGGCCAAATTTTTTCTAGATTCATGTGGGTTTGTTAAAAAAGGATTAAAAGGCGAGACGACAATTCCTTTTGCTCGCCAAAAAATATTTATTAATAAATATAGCATATGGTACATTTTCAATACTTTTTCTAGGCTGTGCCAAAAAGCTATTACCCTTTCAAAGCATGTTGTTTTACACAAAGATCTAAATAAAGTATCTTAGGGTAAACGTGTATCCTAGGCTTACCTAGGAAAAGGGACGGCAAACATTAGCTGATAGTTTATGTGTAAGAACTAACATAATGTCTTATGCACAGCTATGTAGGTTTCAATGCTCGATGCATTAACATAAAGGGCATCTTAAGTTTTGCTATTGTTCCAATGATAGTAACGGAAATTTTGATTTGCATTTCATATGCAACTTGAACCTCAAATGGGCTAGCTTGTGGGCAATTGCTTATAGTGGTGGGTGCTAAGTTTTCTTCTACGTCTCCAACTGGGTCTTCCACCGCAACCCACTCCCTTGAAAATACTCTTGATGGGCAGATGTCGACACCACGAGATGTGCTTCGTCCTGGATTAACAGGACACACGTCATGCAGCACTAC
>JAHWFP010014814.1:0-22352 GCA_023313725.1 Lithobius niger | reverse complement strand
CATGATTGTTGGGCAATAAACTGAAAACTTATTGTTGATAATAAGCTAAAAATGTAACACAAACACAAACAATGCTTCAGGTATATGCAACTTAATATTAAACCACTGGCTAAAGGTTCTGTTATTGTAGACGATTGACAAAAAAATAACAAAGCCGGCGGGCTAAAGGATGGCGGGCACTATTTTTCCAACCCTCGAATCAGTATTATGGTCTTCGAAAAGCCCTAATTTGTTTTAATGGTTTTTTCTTCATAATTTAATCGACCTAAAGAGCAAAAAAGACCACACTTCACAGCTTTTTTTTCTTTGCAGAATGTGGGTTTCTGGTGAATCACAAATGAAAAACTCTGACCAACCACAACAGCTACTGATGCAGACAATGCGACCCCTGTCAAGCACTCCTGGATCACCACTTCCGCAGTGTCAATCGGTAGGTTTTATTTAGTCCTGCTGAAGAAAATGTTCTCGTTTTGGGCGCCATGGGCGACTATTGTATTATTTACTGATTTTTCTACAACAGGACGAAAATGCAAATGGTCAGCCAACCAGCAGCGATTCATTCTCCGGTTCGGCAATGTTTGCGAGCAACTCCGACACAAACTCTTCACCGCACAGCAAATCTGGTGATTCGCCAGGTGAAGCTACAGCTCAGTCGTCGACAGCAATGCGCGGATCACTAATGGTAATTACCCTTTTATACAAATAACTTTTATCTTCCTGTGTGTAAAACAAAATGGATCACATAGCAGATATTCCTTAGGTCCAGTCCAGCTTAGCTTGGTAGCCGTGATCCTCCCGGCATTGTAGGTCAGGTGAATGGCTACACATCCAAGACAAGCTCGTCGTTGGTGCTCTTCCATAATCACAGCAGGTGAAAGAGGATTCCCTGTAAACGACTCACGGGTAGCGAACTTGACTGTAATTCGTAGTAAGGTCGCTACCTGCGAGTCGTTCATCACCTTACAAGCCCTCCAGTCATTCTCCATTAAACATCTGGCCAACAAGCAAGTAGCCCTCATGAATATAACGAGACCAACATATGAAAACATCTACCAAGTTGTTAAGCCGAATCAGGCTGCCATCCTAGACAACAGTAGGGCAGTCCAGATTAAGCGCGCAGATGAGATCAGGGATGTCTGACGTGCATGCTTTCGAAAATTATTTTCTCCTTACAGTGTAGCTACTATTTCCATTTCCTATTGCATGGAAGGTTGCGAAGAAGGTGAACGAAAAATTTCACCAAAAATTTAAAGAACTTCTCCTGTGTTCTTCTATTGTGGTATTGTGTTTTCATTTGTTATTGCTGTCATCGCGTCGAGGCCAAAATTAGTGTGGGTTTTATTTTTTAACAATAGCCATTCAAAGGTGATGTTCAGAATTTAAATAAAAACAATGAGTCTGTGAAAAAATTTAATGAAATCATGCAAGGGCAGGAGGAGTAAATTTACGGATTCCGACGCTTTCCCCAAAGCCCATGGGGGGGGGGGTCACAAAATTTGTGACTTTGCACATACTGTAATCTTGTTTTTAACCAAAGAAATTATTACCAAACGGGGTGAAGAGCTAAAAAAAAAGTTTTAGATGTTTACGGACAGAATCATTGGACTAATTTTGCAAAGTTAGAATTTTCCTGAATTATCCACTCTTTATCGATATGAAGGAGGAGGTCAACATTTGTGACGTAATTTTCTAGGGAAGGGGGTGTGCAAAAGATGTGGAAAAAAATGTGTTGGGTAGGTGGAAGGGGGTTAAAAAGTTCAAAATTTGTGTGATGTCATTTGTGTACGGCCCCTAACAAACACTCAAAGAAAGGTTCAAAATTGTGTGATGTCATTTGTGTACGGCCCCTAACAAACACTCAAGTAGATGCTAGAATACCTCATGATAAATGTCAGTTCGACAATGAGAACTTCATTCGGCAGAGTTGTATCGTAGTTTCCAAGCTAAAAGATCAAGTAGTGTCTTCCTACCTATGTAGATATGGGAACTGGAACCTAAAAAACTACTCCAAAGCGTTCATAGTAATTCTGAAGGGCTTAGATGCTCTTTGAGGTTAGTCTGGGAACCTCAGCAAAGCGAGCAAATAGCACCCTGGCCTCGAATCATTCATAGTGGTTCTCACAGAATTAATAATCTGATGATGCTGCTTTCCTGCTATATCTGAAAACCTAATGGTTCACGTTAATTTTTTTGTTTGACATTTCAGCAACAGGTGAAATATGAAGGCCCACCGCGATTTTCCACTCCAACCACTTCTCACAACGGCTACCCGATCATGGCTGCCCCTCACCCCCATCTCCTGTACAACATGGCTTCAACTCCTCATCATCCAGGCTCATCAGGGACTTATTCATATCCTGGTCATCGCCTTCATCTGTCTTCGACTAGCCCTGGTTGGCACACTTCGCCCTTCACTCAGGTAAGTTGTTCTTGGAGATGAGCAAGTGGGGAGGAGGGATATAAGAGTATGCCAGCCTCCCTCCCCGAAAAAAAAAGGCATTGGTGTAACTGTTATCCATTTTACCCATTCACTTTTAATGTGCTAATGGAAAATGTCATAATGGGCAATGATGTTGTTTGCTGTAACCATCCATTGGCAGTTCTTCAATCTGAATTGCTAGAAAAAAAGTTAGGTTATTTGTGACCGCTCCCCCACCTGTAACAACGCACAGAAGCCTGGAGTGAGATTATGGACGACCCGTGGCTCTTGTACATGATCTCGCAAGGCTACCAACTGATGTTCTCTGTCACCTGAAACTTGCAGCTTCTCCTCCTTGGAAACTTGCCTCGGGCCCCAATGCCGGATCTCCTCTCCAAAATGGAAGCACTCGTCCAAAAAAGGCTCAGTCAGAATCCGTCAAGACTGATCACAGCCAAACTGAACAAATTCATTAGCGAAGCAGGTTTCAAGATGTAAAGCTTTGTACTCGATTCCAAATGCAGTCTAACCTGGGAAATGTATGCTGTCCATCGACCTGGAGGACAGGTATCTTCACATCCCTATCCAGACGGACATGTTTCATCTTTCCGATTTTCCTCAGCAGGAAAGTTTATCATTTCAATACCCTTCTATTCAGACTATAACCACGGCACCGCGGATCATCACTTTGAACACCAAGCCGATTCTTGCGACCAATCATTCTGGAGGCATCAGGATAAATGCCTATTTCAACAACTGGCTTCTCCGGAACAATGACTCTCAAGAAGATCCTCACAGATCTCCAGACCACGGCAAACGTTCTGTTCAAATTGGGCTTAGGAATCAACTTAAAGGAGTCCTGCCTAGATCTCGTGAGATCCTTCATCTTCCTCGGGTCTCTGGGTACCTGGAGGATTTCATCATTCATCCGTCTTCAGAGGGTTCTCTCCATTAAGGAAGGAGTCATCGATCTGCTGGGTCGTCAGAACTCCCCTATGGCAGATGGAGAGTGTGACCCCTGCACTGGTACTGGAAGGTTCACTGAAAACTAAGACCAACCTGTATCAAGACAGGATTTAAATCTCCCCCAAGTGACAATGTCTGATGCTCTGTGGTGGTGCAATCCCACACCAGGGGTCGAATTTTAAAATTTTGGACCAGGTGCAAAATTTGCATTCCAGAACTAACCCTGGAGTGCAGAACACCAACTCCTCCAGTGCAGTAAATGTACCTACCCCCCCTCCCAAAAAAAAATTCAATTCATGCCAACCAGATGTTAAAACCTTATGACCTTTTCCCCAACATTTGCCCACCTAGTTATTGCTGGTTCAGCATCATGGTCAGCTGTATTTGTTTTGCTGAAAGTGATTCGAAGTAGGTCACCGATGCAAGAGTAACTTACTAACTTGCAGCGCCAGTCTCCCATAATTCCTTTGGCACATGAAGTTCCCCGCTTAACTTCTGCTGTGCTGACAGAGAATAACAGAATTATTTTTAATCTGTGCACAACATTTTTGCACTTTGTCAAGCATTGCTCATCCATCAACAGTACTTAACACTAACTATACACGTGTTGAGCTGCGGAGTGCAAATATTGCGCTCCAGCATGTAAGTTTGAGGTGCAAATTGGTGATTCTGGAGTGCAAATTGCACTTTGCTCCTGGTTATTTCGACCCCTGCCACACACACTGCTTTCGGAGCCACCCATCACAGAGGATGCATCCAGATCCTTATCACGGATGCATCCACCACCGGATGGAGTGCCCACACCAATGCCGTGACTGCTGCTGGAGTGTGGACTCAAAAGGAACGCATCAACATCCTATAGCTGCAAGCAATCTACCTTGTCATACGTAACTTCGAAAACAACTTACAACGAAGTAAGATTCAAGTGCACAGCGACAACACCACTGCTGTTGCCTACTTGAACAATGGAGGCGGGACCCACAAGGAACCTCCACCAGCAGGCAAACCACACTTTTCTAGCCATCCTCTTCAAAATAAAGATGTTGCTTCTCATTCCCGTGAACCAGAATATTCTGGCAGACCTGCTGTCCGTAGAAGACTAAGCCCCAACAACGGAGTGGACATTAATGACGTCTGTGTGCAAGAAGATCTTCGCCCTTTAGGGAACGATGATGATGATCGACTTCTTCACCACAAATTCCAATCACCAGGTCCCTAATTACACAAGTCCCTTCCCCGACCCTCAAGCCTGGGCGACTTACGCCGAGAGTCGTGGACTCATATGTTCACCTACACCTTCCCTTATTTCCTCCTACCACTTATCCTGGAGAAGAGCACAAAGACGGAATGGACATTCATCCTCATCGCACAGAAATTGGCCAGCCCAACGGTGGTTCGTTCCTATTATCAAGCTTCTAGTGGACTACCTGCGTAAGCAGGATCTGCTCATCCAGAAGAAAGGAAGGATTCACCAAGTCTTCCAGTCCTAAAATGTCTGGCTATACTAACCTCTAGTTTCTCCATGTGGCCGGCCTTTCAGAGGCAACTGCATAGTCTGCTCTTTCAGGGTCGAAACGTAACTTCTATGAAGGCAAGTGGCTTTGGTGGCATGTGGAATTCTGCAGTGGAAATGAGACTGGTCCCCTTGGTTCCAACTGTAGTTCAACTCCCGGAGTTCGCGAACCACCTGTTTTCTTCTGGGATGAATAAGTCCGCAATTGGAAGGTTATTGTTCGTCCATAAATTCATTACCGTACTCAAAAGTAGCGGTACACACCTTTGCTGTTGAAGACTATAGAATAACCAGCCTCATCAAAGCCTTTGGCGTCGAAAAATCGGTCACGAGGAAGTTATTTCTACAACGGGACCTCCCCTTACTGCTGACAAACTTCATCAAGGAACCGTATGAGCCGCTTGGACAAGCTTGGTTAGGACTCCTGACTCGCAAAACTGTCTTACTCGCCTTGGCTTCTGGGAAATGCTGCAGTGAGCGATTCAGCCTAAACTACAGCTCAGAGGAGGGACTGCAGTGCCCTGTCAGAGCACTGCGTTTCTAGCTTGGTGCAACTAAGGATCCAAAGTGGAGAAAAGACTTACAGATCCGAATAGACTTAACAGATCCAGTACGGAACCTTGCCGCAAGTGGGCATTAATAATCGTAACATGACCACAAGTTCTGGCAAACTTGCAGGTGGAAACCACTCGTGCAAAAAAAGTTTGTCGTGTCCACTCATGAGAATAATAAGTAATCCCTTGTAGCCGCAACAATAGACTGCCTAATTCTTGACTTATAGGTAATCTCCTCCAAAACCCATACAAAGAATCTTTAAGAGTGTAATAACGCCACGTCTAGTACCTTCATCTCAGAGATGGAATCGTACAACAGATTCCAACGCCCAACAATCTTGGTAAAACGGCATTGACTCTTTCCAGTGCGCGAAAGATAGATTGCATATTCCTACATATTTATGCATACGACACCATTGTTTTGCTTACAGTGCACGATTAAATTGGGGATTGTATTTTGCTTGCTTTTTTTGTCTCTTAAGGACTTAAGTATGTCGGAATGCATTATAGCATTAAAAAAATCGGTTACCTTGAACGGTTACAAATTCAGTATCTGTTTGCTGCACTATTTGTCACGTAACGCATGAATACTTTAGGTTTTACTAGGGGCTACTTTTTGTGGTGATGGAAACCGGCATGTTGCGACTTTTGCGTATCGGGCTGCGACGTCATATTTTCATAGGGTAGGAAATCTTGTAGTACTGCTGCTTCATTTTCCCTGTTCATTTTCTATGTTTTAATGTTTTGCCAGTGGTCAAATTAATTTATGAACTCATGAATTAGCCACCACGATAACAGAAGATGAAGTCTAGTGCCATATTGCTAATTACGAGCATTGTCTTATTTCATAAAATAGTAAATACTGTGCACTTAAAGAATTGTGAATTGTTTAGAAAATTTTTTTGAATACCGAAAAATCGGTCGACTCAGCATTTCTACTTTGGTTCAAGTTCATGACTTAAACTCAGTTTGATCACGCAAAACCAAAAGTCAAAGATTTTCAAAGGTTTTAACCTCGAAACTTGCGAATTTTCGACAACCTTTACTGGTTGCAGTTAAGCCACCAGCACCCACACTCACAATCCTTCCAAACCCAACGAAGGGAAGTTTGTTGGGTTTGGAAGAATTGTGTGTGTGGGTGCTGGTGGCTTAACTGCCCGAAGAAGACAACCAGTAAAGTTCGCAAGTTTAAAACCTTTGAAAATCTTTGACTTTTGGTTTTGCGTGATCGAACTGTGAGTATAAGTCTTTAGAAAATGTCTGCAATCTGACGACAATCATTTCTTTCAGCCTTTCTCTCCGCACAGCGGTCAAGGGTTCATAAACTCGCAGCAGAACAATGGCTCAGTTTCAAATTTGTCCCTGAATAGTAGTGGAGAAGAAAATGAAAATGTATCTCCCGAATACCCAAGGTAAGACAACTGCAATTTTCAAAAGTTTTACGTTGACTAGCAGCGACTGTTAAGAATTAAACTATCTTTTTACCCTTTTGTGTTTCAGAGTGCCGCACAATACACCTAACACTGACGGCACTTTATTTCCCATCAGTGCCATCCCACGGACGCCAAATATGTCTCAGATCCTTGGTCCCCTTGACAACATGCAGTACTTTCCCATTCCCTACACGGGACGTGAAAACCACAACGAGAAAGAACGTAAACGCAGGTAAAGAAAATTCTATTTAAGCCGTGGTACAATATGTACAAATTTGCGTTGTCCTGTAGATCACTGGTGACTCCAGAGCCAACTGGCTAGGAGTGTAAGGCTGGGCACTAGTTAGACTGTTGGACAGCCACACTGGTACTGAAGTAAAGAAGCTTTACCACTGCTTGCAAACTAGGGTTAAATATGTTCTTTTTGGGTATTACTAAATCTTTTGTTTGAACTAATGCAAAATTAAAACATATCAACTTTAAAAATAACGAAACTTATAGCTCGTTTCGACATTCAGGTAGAAATACAATAAATGGCTTTAAACATAAAAGGATCTGACTGATTATAAATACAATAAAGAGTCTGTGAAGTCACTTCAACCTCACCGGAGCTCTCTTGCATTTTCATGTTTTTAACCTCCTGCTGACGGGATGTCCTGAACATTCTGATAATTCTGATAAATTTCGACTTTTGAAACTGCTACTGTGCTATTACTAATTAACAGAAATGGATGTAAATAGGATCATTTGAAAGGTGGAGAGGTACTTTCCTACACAGCTAATAGATGCATTACTGTAATTAAGGACTGAACCAAGTCCAATAGTTCAGTAAAAAAAAATTATGAAAGTATAGGGTTGGAGAACCCGTTAAGTGATGTGATACCCGAAGTGAAAATCTGTAGATGTGAATATCTCCACTCGATTTATTACAGATTTTCGACTAATAAGGAAGCTCTTCCATAGCTTGCTGAGCATTGAGATAAGTTCATAAATAGTAATTTTAGTGATGCCACGATATATTGGCTCTTAATGGTTCATCAGGATGGATGTCCTAACTTTAATGATGTTGTATCACCAGACATTCCAATGCCGTTAAATGTGGCACGTGCCAAGTGTTGGATGAAATCAGGATTTTGGGTTTCTCCCATGCAATATTGTGTGTGATGGTGGTGGAGTTTGTTGCCTGCAATTCTATTTTTTCATTCTTGTTTCTCCACAGACCAGATGTGTTCAGTAACCTTTTGGCGAACCGGTAGGACTCCGTTGGCGTGGGGTAGTTTTAGATGTTTTATATCAAGGCGACCATTGCTGTTGTGTTTGATCGTGTGGTTCGGCCTCTTCCTGCTGTTGTTGAGGCGTTTGGATTTCAAATTTTGACTCTTGTAGTGTATGTAGGAGAAACGAAAGGGCGGGTTTGCCAAAGGGTTCGCGAGCACACCAAGTCGTGAAACAAGAGTAAAAAAAAACTGAATTACAGTCCACAAACTCCCCACCAAGCACAATATTGCATGGAAGAGACCCAAATTTTGATTTGATCCAACACTCAACATGAACGACATTTAAGGGCATTGAAATGCCCGGTGATAAATCTTCAAAATGAGGACATCTACCTGATGAACCTTCAAGAGCCGGCACAACGTGTCATCGCTTGAATTACTATGCCCTCAATGCTCAGTCCAGCTAATGATTGTGGAGAGAGGGAGTCACTATCAGCTCAAAATGACCGCTAATCTCAGCAGCGCTAGTTTCAAAAATGGTTTAGTCGTCGTTGTTTGTGCAAGTGTTCGTCCCTTGTGATTGATAAATCTGAAGACTGCCGTACCATAATTATTCAGTAGTAACCCAGCAGAAAATTTGCATTTCAAAGTGACTTTGAAAATTGACAGTTTGGTGTGGAGTGTGAAATTTTGCAGGTATTGTTTAAAAGCGCCAACGTAAAAATAGGCCTGTTGGAATTTCTACTTTTTAGTAGCTTATACACTGATTATCTATGTATCTGGCACACTCTTGTCTTTCAAATTACTTCTTACTATACTTCAGTTTGGAACAGGCGTTTACTTCTCAAGAATTTCGTTATTTTGTTGGGTAAAATAATTCTGTTGCGACTGCCAATTCCGTATTCCTATTAAGCATTTTCTTAGGGCCTCCTGTTGGACTTCGTCACAATGCTCTATCATCAACATTCACAACCCACTTTAAAGGTGCGGTAATTGTTTTGTTGGGCTTCCCTGCACATCCTGGTAACAGACAGATGCAACAAATTTTGAGGCCACTTTACTTGTTCATTCTTTCAGTTTGCAGACTTAACCAAAAAAGAATGCTCTGAAGTCTTTGCTGTGCAGGAAAGCCTTGCGAGATTATTGCTCTTTTACATACAAAGTATAAAGTAACTAACTGCAAATCAAAGTCATGAGAATAGGTTTCTTAACGTTCTATTATTGTACAAGGGCCTATTTTTTATTGAATTGTGTACTGCGTAATTCCTTGCAAGGAATGGAGGGTTTGCATCGAGCGCCCAAAACTGTGTAATATGGCTGATAAATAGCATACTTCCTTTATTTTTTCCCAGTTCCATCTCTTTGCCTTTTCCATATGACCTCCTTCCGAATCCCTACCTATCCTGTCCTTTTCCCAATCCTAGCTTCCCTTCATTTTCAGGAGTCGCATCAAAAACGCCTGCTCTCTCCTGCGCGACTTGGTTCCCGGGCTGAGTGAAAAGACCGACAAGGCAACCGTTTTTGAATACACCGTTCAGTACTTGCTGCATCTCAAGCGTCACGTTGGAAAACAGTTCGACAAAGTAAGGATATTTTACACTTTATTTACTTGATGAGAGAAAAAAATCATGAAATTTGTAATAGGGCTTTTAATTTTTAGTTGACATTTTGCCGTAAAATAAAGGAGCATAAACCAACTTGAAAATATTCTGAAGGTTAATTGTATTTTGCAGTTGATAGCGAAATTTGTGCTAAAAAAGCCTGCATTTTGCATTTTCTGCAATAAACACAGTTTGCACAAAGTTCTTGGAAATCCATGAAACTGCTTGAATTTGTTAAGAAAAAATGTAGGACCTTGAAATTCTTGAACTTGTTAGCGAGGTCGTTGAAAAGCCTTGAATTTAATTTTTTTTTGTCGTAATTTAAAATGATGCCCCAGTTTTGAGATAACGGTGAACTTGCAATTTGTTTTAAATATTTTGCATGTTTGTCGTATGTTACGTATTATCGGGGGGAGTTAAATGTTGCTAAAAAAAAAGGGGGTAAGTGATTTGTAAACGCTCCCTTTTCTTTTGTGGTGACGCAAACATCAGATTGGGTCTTGAAATTCGTCTTGAGGCGTCGTGTGAATGGAGCTCCAGCTGACTTGAAATTTGGCTTTAAAAAACGTGTGCTCTTGAAAAATCACTTAACTAAATAGCTTAAGCTACAGAGGTGATACCATATTTTCAAAAGTTCTTAATTTGTGCTGGAGCTTGTTTCAATAAACTATTCATTCATTTTCATCCATGCATACACTTAAGAACCTGCCCAACCCTGCACATTCTTTTTGATGTAATGCTAAAGCTCTTCAAGGAAAATACACCCCAGTATGACGGTGAAAACACTACACCTTGCTTTACATGTAGTTCAACGCTTCTAAAGACTCCGATTCCGAACACAAGAGATTACGTACTCCAAATCATTGTTATGTATTCACTACAGTGGCTCCTATAGTTCTGCTTATTTTTTAGTGCAGCTTTACCGGTAATAAAACTATTCATGATTTATTTCCTCTTTTATTGTGCTGTATTTTATTGTGCTGAATCGAACTGGGCGTGAACAAATTCTTACAATAATGTAAAAGAGTTGGGAACTTGGTTTGCAGGAGTTTATGGAGAAATACACGCCTTATTGATATAGTGGATGACTGTTGGATGTGGTTTATACAGCTGGATCGTGAGGCTGAAATTCTGCGATGTATAAGAAGGCATGCGTGGATGGGCTGAAGCTAGCCTTATTCTGATGCAAGTCTGATCTGATCCCTACTAATGAATTTGTACATGCAACGAGTTTTGACGAATTATAATGTGAATAGCTATATCACATAGATGTACGGTAACATGTAAAGCAAATATTTTAAGTGAAAATAAAACTAACCTAACAAGTGGTTTCTTTATTGCCTATTAAGATTAACAGTGGAAAGGATACATCCGCCAAACGAAATGTATTCATTTTTCTTCATATTTGAAAGGAAGTTCTTTGTTTTATTCCCTCGTTACAAATCCATTGTGAAACTTACGGTTCGAAAGAAGGAAACACAAAAAAAGCCCTGCTTGCGCTTCGAATACCCCAAATCGGGGGCTTGCCAAAAATTGTGCCCATGATCTGAAATAGCTCACACAAAAGCTTTGCTATACTTTTTCAAGTCTACAGGTATTATAATTTCATTATACGAAAATTACTCTCAGCTAGGGAAGTAACATTTGAAATGGCTGTCATGCAGCAGTGATATCCCTGCCTGGTCTATGGGAAAGCGACTTAATTGGAATTTTCTCAGCAGAGCCTGTGAGGTACGTCCTTTATGCAGTCCATGCCAGAGAGAGTACTGCCAGTTTAGGGAACAATAGAAATATCGTCACCGCTTGTAAGGATGATGTCACTGCTTAGATAAGATGACCTACCCTGTAGAGTACATAAGGATTCTTCACCCGATGTCATCGCTGACTTACTGGATGGGCATATTAATCTCGGAGGCCAGCTTGACTCACAGGCGCCCCCCCCCCCCCCCCCACACACACAACACACACACTTTCGGTGAAGTAGTAGGTTGAATAAATAATTAGCCACTGGACTACCATTGCTAGTGTTAATGGGATAACTGGGGGACCCTTTGGATGTTATTCCTTGAGGGAAAGCATGCAGGTTCTTGTTAAAGCTTAGGATTTATTTTTAAAACGGCAAGCCAATTGTGGTCATTGCCCTCTCCTGTGAATTATGTTTCTATTGCAACGGAAATATATATTAACTTTAACATTTGTATTCTCAAGTGCTTTTTCCTTGTAGAGATTTAATTGTAATTAGCCCATCCCCAGCTCGCTAACCCTTCAGCGCGGGCCTGCACTTCTCTCCTAAAGCGTAGGAGCACCTAACGCTCGTTCTGGTCATCTTTTATTCTCTATAGCGCTCGCCCTTGTTCAGACGTATGCTCTGTCTCCCTCTATCGTGCACTGTGTGTAGGTTACTATTGAACGAAAGGCATAAAATGAAAGTTGGCGTAAGAACTGTGCACATTCGAGCCGACTAGGAAAAGTTTTCTCCGCCATCGGCTACTTCTGGCTCGTCTTGAACTGGCTCCCCTTTGACACATGGCATACCATGACCTCGCCGTGACATTCCGAAGAGGTCTTCTGCTCTGGAAAGATGCTGTCAGCGAAAGATCGACAAACCGTCAAAATGCCAGCAGCACCCACTGCACCTCCCCGCTTGTCTATGGAGGTCGAAACTCTGCCACGTATGCTTTCACAGTCTGAAGCAGCTGTGGCCGACCTTGTGTATTTGAAACTTGAACTCAAGAAATGGAAGGGTAAATGCTCTAAACTCAAGATGAATGCTGTTTCATTGAAATGTGAAAATAAAATCTTTGTTTACTGATTGGGATTCATCAGCTGTCGACCTGTCGGCGATTTGACCCCACCTGATATCTCAGCAAGATTGCACAGCTCCAAAAGACCCCACCACCAGTCAAACTGACTTTTCCTTTATTTTATGTAGATTTTATTTACGGAAAAAAAGGCGTCTAAGGTGTAAAACAATTAATGCCAATTAATTGTTTAAAACAAAGTCTAACTGTGCTTAACTTTAGCAAAAATCAATAAATGGAAATCACACATCCATAACTTTTAACTCTTAAGGAAAAGTGCGGATATAAGATTTACTGACTGAGCCAAACATATCAGGACGCAAAAGGTGATGGAAGATAAGGTAAGAAGGTAAGTAAGGTATAAGTGCTTAGTATAGAGCCAAGTTTAGTGTGCTATAGGAATGGTAATACAAATATAAAAAAAAAAATAATACACACATTCCTTTTCTTTTTGGTTGGGTCAAGGGACTAAGTCACGCTTCGGGAACAAGGAGCCAAGGTGGTTAAGTCCTTTTTTTTAGTTATGATTCGGGATCAAAGGGCCATTGGTCAGCACTAAGCTAGTTTCTGGCCACGGTTTGGGGCCAAAGGGTCAAGGTTTTTATACCTTTCTTGGTAACGGTTTGGGGCCAGGGAACCAAGGTTTGTAGGCCTTTCTTGGTCGTGATTTGGGGTTATGGGACTAGGAACAAAGTTTGGTCAGAAATTGGGGCCAACAGGTAATCACAAGACCTCAAATGGTCCTGTATTAGTTTTTAAAAGGTAAAACTGGGCGCCTACTAGGGGGCAATAAAATTGATCCTAAACAAGTCTCAGTTTGACCCCACTTGTGACCAATTTTTTCTGTAAGGGTGGGTATAAGAGAAGCCACCAAGTTTCCCAAAAGGATCGGCCTTTGGCAGCATTTTCTGGTTGAACGATATCACTACCTTCAAAGGCCGACCCTTTTTGAAAACTTGGTGGCTTCTCTTGTACTAGTTTTGGTTTTGGGTAGGTCATAATTTACTGGGGAGAAAAAAAAGAGCTACCCCAAAAGGATAAGCGGCGAACAATGCCAATAACGATGATGGGGAATACAAGGGTGGTCAGAGATAACGCGATCGAGTGCACTTGTTAATTCTGTTTATGAGCGTGGCACGATGAAGGGTCGATGCCTGTACAATCGGAAACAAACTAAATATACGTCGTATTACTATAGGTTAGAAAGGCATACAGATGCAGTATTCACACAAAAAATCGTTCCCGGCCTATAGTGGGATCACCTTAATCCTTCAGTCATGTTAAACTTGCTAAGTGGGGGCAAGAATAAGATATCTGTAAACGATGAAATCTATTTTAAAATGTAGCAAAAGATTGACCACACCAATTTTACAACGTCACCACCCACCCGTGCTTGAGCGCACTGATCCCTGATGAGGATCGTGCTGCGAGATGCCAGGTCGAGCCAGATCATGCTGAATGAGGCAACATAAACTGCTGGCTTAAGGGTTCTGTGGTTGTGGATGATTATAATTAAAGTATTCGTAAAACGCTATTTTGCTTTGTTCCACATCCAGAAAAAGAATTGCGGAGGGCTACATTTTGTTGTACCCAGGCGTATTTATTTCCGCTGGAATTATGCATACCGGTACATAAATTCAGGTCAGGGAATGCGCTGAATGAGTGAGCAAAGCGAACAAAAATGTGCCTTTGTTAGCCAGTGTGTGCACAAATACACAGACGGTGCAAACTGTGCGTCACCACCCGTGTCGCACGGACTAAAGCAAAGAAGTAATATTATTAGCCAGTGAAAACTAATTGTTTAAATGATACTTGAGCGCTCATATTGTATTTTTATGAAACAGTCATCATACTTTAAATAGCTCAGCGTGGCTGGGATGGCTGGCACTTCTACTAGTATATTTACAAAGTAAAATGTCTATTATACAATTTTTGTCCTGCCAATTAAAGGGAATTTGGGTGATTCTTGGCTGGAGGGAAAAAGAATTAGCATTGGTCTCTTATTTCGTAATAGTGCGTAGTGAGTGGGACCCGTAGTTCTCTCTGCATTTGTGACCCGAACTTAAATGAGGTATTTTATTTTATTGACTATGGATATTGCAAACAAAACCGACGGTATATTGGTTTTCAGCAAGGTATTTTGCAAAATTTCGGTTTGCAGCACGAGATACTTACAGCCGTTAACGCTAACCTCAAAAAACTAATGTATCCTACCCCAATAGTCCACGCCCCGCTCCCCCCTCCCCCTTCATCCAAAGACCTCAATGTAGGTATCCAACAGGCCGCCTGGCTACTGCTGCTCCCCGCTTCCACCACTTGTGAAATATCCGACTTAAGCCCGTGTCAGACTGGCAGATTTTCACTCCAAACACGACAAAAAATCGGGCCAGGAGGTTAAGTTGGCTAAGTGACCGGGGGCAAACAACATGAGTTGGGAGTAATTAAAGAGTCGTTCCGACTAGATGGCCAGGCTAGGTTGCCAGTCCTTCGACTTTTTCTCACGTGACTGATAAAGACCAATGGTGAACGCCTACCATGCATACCAGAAAAAGAGGTGAAGCTGGGCGTGAAGAGAAGCCATATTGAGTGTTTGTGATATAAGAATATATATCTTAACTCCATGGTTGATCCTAGGAGCAGTTGGGAGTGGAGGAAATCTGCTCTTGTGACAACCAACTGCAGACACGACAAAATGTAGGGATAATCGTTTATGCCCTTAGGATAGTCTTTGTCTGGAGGGAAAAAAATCTGCCCGTCTGACATGGGCTTAATTTCAGGCTGCCCCCACCCCGAAGTGTGCTTACTGAGCAAGGTAGTTTGCAAAGTGCCCTATGGCACGTTCCCAGCTCTTTTACATTGGTGAAACAAAAAGATTTCTGAAAATCTGGAAAAAAGATTAAAACATATGGGGGTACCAGAAGAGGAAGAACTACAGAATGGCATCGCACAACATAGCATAACAAATTCCGTGGAACCAAACCAAAATTCTGCTTCCCTCCAACACCAGGGCCGGATTAAGGCAGGGACATTAGGAACATTTGTCCCTGGCCTCGAATTTCTAAGGGGCCCCTGGCGCTGCTGAAAAATTTTTTTTTAGAAAAACAAAATGTCTCTCATAATGTCTGACAATCAAAACTAAAAAAAAAAAAAAATGGGCAGTATGAGGAGAAAATATTGTGCAGTAAAATTCTAAAAGGTAAGATGAGAAATAACTGACAAGTAAAATTTTAAAAATATAAAATTGTTTTCCCTTCCCACAATTATCTTCCGTTTGCCCCTAAAAGGAGCTATTTAGTGGAAGAGTAAGGGTGGGGGTTCCTGAAGAATTTTGTCCAGGGCCCCAAGTAACCGAAATCCAACACCCGTAGAGATCAGTGGTTACGGGACGCTTTGAGTATAGATTCGATCATTCGAATTCGGACAAAGGACGTCATGTAGCATACCTGACTTTAACTAAATTTTGTTTAGTGTAATTCCGAAGAAGAAGAAAGGATAGTCTTCGAAAATTCAAGTGACAGTGTTATATCCACTTTTTTTGTTGAGAAATTCTTTCGTCATGTCTGTAACACACCACTGTCAATGCTGATTTCGCTGGTTTGCGCTTTTTTTCCACATAAACCTTATTTCCCCTGCTCATTTTTCCTTTTGGCTTTTTTCCGGGGCTTTTTTTCCAGGCGTTTTTTTCCTGCTACCAGCGCTGTCCAAATTCCATGATTTTGGAGTGACTTTGGTTGTTGCAAGAAGGCGTTCCACGACATTACAAAAACTGGTTGCTTGTGACAATGCTTGTTATTCTAATAATTCTTAGTTATGAAGTGGAACAAGTACAACTGTCTTCCTGTAAATTACTAACACATTAAATAAAGAACAGCTCTTAGGCCACACCTAAATGTCCTTGTGTTTATCTTTAGCCAGCTCACCCCCCCCCCCCCCTCTTTATGTAACGATTGCCACGTGCATTCAATCGGAAATAATATTTTTTTCTCTTCCTTTTGATAACAGCAATAACAGACTAAATGTCAACATCTTGTTTATTTATATCGTCTCTCGCCTGCTATTTGCAGTACATATCTACTAACTGATAACTTTACGTGTCTACGTGCGTCCTTGGTTGAGGTTATGACCATATAAGGAAATAAAACAACCGTACCTTGACCAAATAAATACCATTTGAAAAGGTTTAAAGGACTGCGTACTAAGAAGTGGTCATTGGTGGCTGTGGTCGTTTCCTGGAGGTTTGGTAACTAAAAGGGGTAGACAGTTTTTATTTTTTTTTAAATTGTCATTATTTTTACGCAGATATCGTAAGATTTAAAATAACCTTAACGATTTGCACATTCTCTATTTAGCCGACTCGATCAACCAGTTTTAATTTTTAATGCGATGATAAAAAAAAATCAACTGCCTTTATGACGGAATCGAGGGAGAGAAATCGAGGGGAAATAAAGCCACGGAAAAAAAAGGCCAAAGGAAAAAAGCCGCGAAAAAAACTGCTGAGGCTAGTAACCTAACCTTAATAAACACCATTTTTTTTTTAAAAACATGAAAAAAAAATTTGTTTTGTTTTGTTTTTGAAAAAACAATTTGTTTTGTTTTCAAAACAAATCGTCTTTTTATCCTTTCGACTTTTTCTGCTACTCCCCCCTCCCCCCTCTTTGGCTGTTTGTTTCCAGCTTTTCTTCCTTGGCATTTTTTCGCATGCTATGTGGCTCTTTATCACGTTATTTTCTCATTTAGGTTTTCGTTTAGGTTTTCTGTAAAAATGTAATGGTTTAACAATAAAAATGTAAGACTGAAGCAACAAAAACAATTGTGAAATTAGCAGGATAAATAACCACTCGGACTTAAACATCTGTTGATTGAAAACAAACAAAAAATTCTGGTGATAAAAGGTTGACCCGTTGGGTAAAATCCGGGATAAAGAGAACTGGCGTTTTTGTTAGTCATGTTATTATAGGTTAGGTCGGGTCAGAATTGCCTTGGCTCGAATTTCATCAGCCAGGATAAGTTTCACCGGGAAAAGACTTTCGTAATCCTTCTTGTTTCCCGGACTTTTTCCAGAGCTTTTTTTTTTTACCCCCGAATATTTCTCCACTTAAGTTTTTCCAGATTTTTCCCCCAGCCTATATTTACGTCCGATTTTTTTTTTTTTTACCAAACTATTTTTCCATACTTTATTTCAGGGATCATACCAACCTGGAAAGTCGGGTATAGTCATTCAGGGATATTAAATACAGTCAGGGAAAGTCATGGAATAAATTGGAAATTGGTGAAAAGTCAGGATATTCGTTTTTAGAATGAACCGTGTGGTCTCGGCACTCGCTTTGCTATTTTTTTAAATTAAAAAAAAAATTTGAGAAAAATATCAGATGTAGTTATTATGATGCCAGGCCTGCAGAGTGAACAGTTGACGCTGTGTAATTGAAAAATGAAAGAAGAAAATGTATGCAAATGTTTTGGTCAGGGATATTTGAAGCGATAAGTCAGGGAAAATTAGGAATAGTCATTTTCTAGGATTTTTACCACTTACGGCTTAAACACAGATTACGGTAATGTGTAAAACTAATACGAAGCTGCCGAAGTGGTGTTGTGGTGTGTTTTTTTTGTATAATTATTTAACACAACTTCATGGATACAAGGCATTCCGACAATCGAAATCAATGGAATGAAAGGAATATTTGTTGTACTTTTGTTTTTTGTTTGTACTATAATGAATCATGATTGTTCAAGCGTCACCCCCTATGTGAGAGGGAAAGTCTACAGATTTTGGAGAAAGTCCCTAATCCTTTCAATGAGAAAAGGAAGGGTAGAAGGGTTGTGGGTTAACCCCAAGGCCCTCCCGCGCCCCCTTTTTTCCGTCAAAATTCGTGGAAAAGCAAGAGTCGCGCTCTATTTCATTGTGCCACATTTTGCCGGTCACTGTCACCCACACCCCCTACCCGATTGACGTCATTGGGTCAAATAGCGCAATAGGGTTGAAAGACCACGTGCCCTACTTTTGTGTATACAGAAACGAGGGAGCTGGTTCTTTCCGGACTGCTTGCAGTACGAGGAAAAAACTAAGTGATATCTGGAAGGTGCACCTCACTGGGTTTATGTCTTGCCGCACCTGTATGACGTATGGCGTGGAGTAAACCAGGCCAAACTGTTTGGAAACTGCGCGTGAGCGAAGATTAAAATTACGCTAAGACTATAATAACAAAGTTAATTCTGCCGCACATGCAGTGGTTATATCACGGGCACGGGTTTGTGCTGATCCGCCAATTGCTACCTTAAAAACAGTGTTCACGTCTTATGTATGTTAAATCTCTATATCAAACCGTATAACAAATTGTAGACTGCCGGGTCGAGTCCAAACAAGCGAGGGAAAAATGGAAAGAAAACCTATTTTTGTGTGTTTTGCAGTGTGTTGTTTTCTTTATGTTTCGGAGATAACAAAAAAAAAACTGATCTGGGAAAAAAGTCTGCATAAAAAGTTTCTGGGAAAAAAAAAGTCCATAGAAAAAAGTGTCTTGGAAACGGGGTATGCGGAAAAAAGGTCCAGGAAAAAAAGCTGCAAAAATAAAAAAAAATACGTTTCCTTGTGAAATTCTAGACAAGGCAACAGACCTAACCTTTCCTAGCCTGTAAAACAAAAATCAATCCAGAAACTAAATTTTTTAAGTTTTTTTTTTTAATTATACAGTTTATTTTTTTTTCCCACAGAAGGCCCCCGGATCTTTTTTCCGTGGGTCTTTTTTTTTTTCCGGACCTTTTTCCGCCCATGTTTTGATAGACAAGGTGAACTAAACGCGAATTACAATGTTGCGAATTCTTCGTAACTTCTTTGTTGCTTTACACAAAAATGACGTTTCACACTTTCCGATGATCAAACGTGCGTAAAACAAACTTTTGGGAATGTCGTGGTGGGGGAATTTTTTATTTTCGTGTTTGTTATAGGGTAGGTTAGGTCAGTTGCCTTGGCTCGAAATTCCTCACGCAGGGTACTTTTTTTTTCTTTCCCCAGCGTTTTTCTCCCTTTTTCGGCTGTGTTTTTCCAGGCTTTTTTCCTCTGCAGTTTTTTTTTTTTTTTTGGAAATTCTCGTGTATGTGTGGTCTGTGGATGATTTCCCGTAACTAAATTAACCAAGTCCTTTTATGAAATATAAGGAAGGCTGATTTTTAAAAATTGTTCTTAAAACATACAAAGATTTGATATTTAGGGGGCGCGAAATTGTACCGACACGGAGTTTCGTTAACTCTGGAATTTTCATAAACCCTGACACCTGTGATGGACCCGGAATTACAGTAACTCCGGATTCGTAATTTGCTTTAACAGTGTATAAAACAATCCGTGTAGTAACACGGAGTTACCCTAAGACAAGACATTAATATGGTTGCGGTTTCTGATGTTATATGTATAGCCGCAGCGAGCGCGGCTGCGCGGGCGAGGCAGGGACGTTATTTAATCATCAATCAAGTCAGGAGTTACGGTAACTCCGTGTTACCGCAATTCCGGATTATTTCAGACACTTTTAAAGCAAATTAAGAATCGTGAGTCACTTTAATTCCGGTGAGCGGCAAAAAGGGCCGGGGGAAAAAGGTGCGCGGAAAAAAAGTTCCGAGGAAAAAGATCCGCGGAAAAAAAGTCCGTGGAAAAAAAATCCGTGGAAAAAAGGTCCCTGGAAAAGTTAAATAGAACGACTTAGGTACTGATAAATTTGGCTTATAATTTCTAAATTGTTCATCAGAGTCAGGGCTAATTACAGCCGTAAAGTTAAAAAAAAATGAGATCATTGTTGGGGATTACGCCTCAACTCTGCCCGTCTCAGTGTTCCGTTGTAACGGGTGCGCCTGGCCTCTCAAAGGAGTGATATGAAACCAGAGCTAAGCGGAAGGTAAATATACATGCGGCAAATAATTGGCAACACGAACATTGTCGAACATTGGTAAGCGGAAAAAATATCCCCGGAAAAAATATCCCGGTATAAATATCCCCGGAAAAAATAAAACATGAATTTGGGGCAATATTAAAACACCTTCTTCATGAGTATCTGCACTCTGAAGACGATACGTACATAGAGTACACATCAATGTGCATCTGCTCAGCCTCCATACGAACTGTGTATAGGGAGTACACAAATTGTGCACTGGTAGTACAAAAGCTCTGACGAGAATGTATGCTCCCACTGCACAGACTGTGTCTTTCGAGTACACAATTCGTGCAGAGGCTGAGCTGGTACACATTGCTGTGTATTCTCAATACACATCGTTTTCAGAGTGTAGTCTTAATTTATACCATTGTTATGTAGTAAAAAAATGTTCTGGTGCTGGGCCTCCGTTTGTACTCCATTCCCCTCAACAACAACAAATACGAAAAGTGGTAAAGAATGAAACTTATCTCCCTAATAACTACTTCGAATATTATAAACGTGATAGGTGAATTAGACCTCCTTAAATATTGAATGAAAATTTGGTACGTCCTCGTGCACTTGGGAGCAATCCGTGAAAATTAACAATATCACTGGTGCTGGATGGCGCCATGGCGTTTTCGTATCCTTTTCAATCGCTGATAGTGCCACTTTAATGTAGTCTATTCCACAGTGGTACTATGGTAGGGTAGTCCGAAAAAAGCCTGTCTAAAACGCATGCTGTGGTAGAGGAGTCCGCACAATTAAATCGTAACGACCAATAAGAAAACATTATGTCGGCAGGGGAAATTTTTTCCGGGGATATTTATACTGGGATATTTTTTCCTAGATTCCGAACATTTGCTTATCAAATTACGCTACGTTTTCCTCCATCCCCCCCCCAACAAGACAAGACAATTCTAACCGCATTGGTTTGCGTTAATTAATAAGGGCATTATTAATTTTTATAATCAGAGTATTCTTGTGTGTTCATACTATACATATGTATAGGTCTACACATTTACTTAACCATGAATCTGATGAACAATTTAGAAGTTATAAGCCAACATTTATAAGTGCCTACGTTGTTCTATTTAATTTTCCACGGACCTTTTTGCCACGGACTTTTTTCCTCGGACCTTTTTTTCCACGGACATTTTTTCCCCGGACTTTTTTCCTTCGGACCTTTTTTCCTGGATTCGTAATTCCAGGTCCCACACACGGGCCAGCATTTAAGAATACCCCAGAATTAACCTAACTCCGTGTCGATACAATTCTGCGCCCCGATATTTACACTTTTTTTTTTTGCTAAATATAACTTGTATAACTTGGCAAAATCTGTGGAAATTTTTTTCTTCTAAAATTACGATAAATAGCCTGGAAATTGACCTCAATACTCTGGAAAACTCAAGAAATTTACTACAGGTAAATTACTACAGGACAGGGTGAATCAAAATTGTGTATCCATTGTTGAGCTCTACATTGTTTGAAAGCAACAATGACCATGCTTCTAACAATGTCCTTTTTACAATGAGACGTTAGGTATGGGAGGTGGTGTATACCAATACACGTCGAGGTTAGCATAATAATGGTGAACTGTTATGGTTAGTTTGGAATACACCACGCCCCATAGCTAACGACTCGTTCTAGAAAGTGCATTGTTACAAGTCTGTTCATCGTTGCTTTCAAACAAAGCAGAGCTCAACAATAAGTACATAATTTTGGTTCACCTTGTAGAATTGGTTACGATTGTGGTATAAAAATGAAACAAAGTCTGAAGTCTGAATAGAAGTCTGATGTAATTGGAATTATGATTGCCTTTGATAGACGAATGTAAAACTACAAAGTAAATACCTCGTAGAAATGCGTTACATGGATTTTATTGATTCAATCGTTTTAACGATATTTTAAGGCAGTCTGCTCTACACACTATGACGTTATTTGTATTTTTTCGATCCC